>LGRX02004266.1:0-56947 GCA_001247695.2 Cymbomonas tetramitiformis
TTTCTTTTGCACACGGATCATTGCCAAAAGGCACACTGCCTGCCCCGAAGGGCCATCCATTACACAAAAAAAGCTTTTGTCCGACCGGTGCTGTCTAAGCTACCAGCCAGACTTACCAGAGTTAGTGAAAGTCTTATTTTGATGGATGTATTTCATTGAAATAAACCTCTGCAAAGTGAACAGAGATTCCTGGGTTGGGTGGGTAGGGAAGGCAAAAGAACAGAGCTGAAGCCGATGTAGCTTCACGGGCTTTTTGTCTAGTTTCTGTGCCTACTACACGTGACACGAACCGTCACTCGAGCTGCAAAGCATGACACGGGTCATTTGATCTACACGTGGCAGAAACCACTAAAATTACACTGTGCTCCAATTTAAACATTTCTTTTGCGCACGGATCATTGCCATGTCTTCAGAGATATGTGCCGGCACTCTCTTACTCCATCGGTGCTGCTGTCTGCTGCCATCCCGGTGTTAGCCACCCGAAGTAGTAGACCATGTCGGCGTCTGCTACTGCTGTGGGGTTCGATGTAGGCGTGTACTGCCGAAGACAGCTGCACCCACCCCCCGAAGAAGCATACTTTTTCCATCACTACTCCCACTGCACGTGAGCATGTAGTGGCACCCTTTCGGGTGCAATGGGCTGTGTAATGCCCCCCTTCCGGAGGGACACAACCCACGTGCCCTAAGGCATAAGCAATCCACTCGTTCGCATCAACGTTCCTGAACTGCTTCTTCTTGTTACACGGCAGCCTCCAGTAGCTGGCCGTGTCCACTGCTTTGGCTGTACTCGTCGTAGCAGCCTGCAGCCAGTCATCATCCCGATTCTGCTCCCACCGATCGAGCAGCTCGTGCAGCTCTGCCACCCCCTCCCGTGGGATGCAGAGCCTCCTCTTACACGAGAGGTGGTTCTTGCCCTTCTCTTTCTCGAGCACGGTCGAGAGTCCGTTGCTGTCCCTCAGCAAGCTCTCCCGCAGCATCGCCGTGCCTGTCTGCGGTATGCCAAACGTCACAAACGATACAACTACGTACACACAAGCACGGAGGAGTGTCCGTTGTTCTTCAGTCGCAAGAGGCAAGAGGCAACTGAAGAGCAGCTTTGTGCACGCACCTTACTGCCGAAGCTGGCAGAAAAGTTCTCATCGTCTCCGTGACGTTCTGCTGCTCCGCTGCCGTTGTCTGCATCGATGTCATGCCTTTCACAGCACGTGCGACAGCCCGACCCTTCGCTGGTCCCGGGAAGCCGAAGTCCTCGTAGAAGCTGTTGATGGCCGACAAGTACGGCTGAAGGGAGGTGCCCTTCACCGTACCTGCTTCCTGTAGGGCGGCCATGTAAAGCTGCACAGTGGTCGCTGTTGCCGGCAACCACCGTAAGCCCTCGTCGGTGCAGAACTTCACGAACTTCTTCCAGTGCCTCTCGTAGTTGTCGGCTGTCGATTTCTCCAGCGCCGCTGCCTGCATCGCTGCTGCTGTGTCGGAGTACTGGTTGTTCCCCAACTTCTCCGTCCAGTGTTTCAGCAGCACAATCTTCCACGGAGTCGCTGTCACCTGCTGTTGCGGATCTTCTTCTTCTTCTTCTTCTTCTTGTTCTTCTTCATTTTCTGAGGGAAATACTCGATATTTCTCCTCCTTCAGCACGACGTTCTCCTCGTCACCGTCGTCATACTGGATCTTCGTTCTTCCATCTTCACCTGTGGCACCCACGATCCCGGGGTACCACACCTGGTCCTCCGGCCAAAATACCTCTATTTTGCAACCGGGTCTCACCTCTTCTTCTGGCTTGTTGATCTCCTCGTCGCCTTGTCCTGCCCCCACACCCCCCGCTCTCAAGTGAACGCTCACTGGGAGCCGGGGATGTGAAACAAGACTGCGTCCCAGCTGGAGGCTCCGAGCAGCTCGGACCCTCCCAGCCTGCTGGGAGTGAAGAGGTCCCTGCGTCGGGGCACGATCACCACCTCCGCAGCCAGCGCCTCCAGCTCTCGGAACCACGATTGCCCCGGCCAGTACGGTGCCACCACCGTCGCTGCTGCTCCTTCTTCTCGCAGCTGTGAGCCACCTCGTCGAGTAGCCCCCACGGAGGATTCACCCAGTTGTGCTCCCCCCGCCAGTCGTACGCCAGCGAGTCCACCCCCTCGCAGCCCGGGTCGTGCCAGGCACTGTAGTACCTCGGCAGCTGGGCCGAGATCTCGGAGGCGAAGCGGTCCACGGAGTGCTCGCCCCACTGCTCCTCGGCGTACTTGAACCACTTCTTGTTGATCCTCCAGTCGTCGAGGTCCTTGTCTCGTGACAGCCGATCCGCCCACTCGTTGGCCTCGCTGCGGATGTACCTCGCCTGCAACTCGATGTCGTGTAAGTCGAGGAGCAACCAGAGCTTCCGCATACGTCGCATCAGCTCCGGGTTTCGTGACGTGAAGTGCGAGAGCATCGCCACCACCGCCTGGTTGTCGCAGTACAGCCGTACTACCTTCCCCTCTAGCTCGGAGAGGAACGATCTGACTGTCTTGTAGACCGCTTCGAGCTCGAGGTGGGTGATGTGCAGCTTCTGAAGCTCGTCGTTCCAGAAACCGCGTGCTTCCTTCTTCAGGTTCAGCACCCCTCCCCACGCAAACAGGGAGGAGTCGGTGTGTAGCTTCGCCCTCGTCGGACTCCGCCATATTTTGCGCCCATTCCACCGGCTTGTCGCTGGCAGTTTGGCCCACCATTGTAGGTCTCCCCAGGCTTGCCTCGTCAGCTTCACCTTGGATCCCCAACTGTGCTTCTTGCCGAGCACGAAGTACAGCTCGCGTAGGTACAGCCTCGCCGTTGGCACAACCAGGTACACCGACTGGCAGAGTCCATTGAACCCTGCCAGATTTTGAGCTTGCACCCAGCATTGTTCTCGAGTGGCTCGGCAGAGGATCGCTGTCGCCTTGGAGTGGATCTTCTTGAGCCTTCTTTCCGTAACCCGGAATAAGCCCTCCTCGAAGTCCACCTCGAGCCCCAAGTGCTCCACCAGCTGTGTCGGCTCCCAGTGACCCTTCTTCTCGTTTCGGAATAACCCAAGTCGAGGTACTTGGTGTGTTTGCTCACACGATCCTTCTGCACGAAGGCATCGTTCTGCGTCTTGGTGATCACCATGAAGTCGTCCATGTAGGGCAACACCCTTGCCCCTGCTCGGTCCGAGCCTCGTCGAAGCCCTCCTTCTCGTCGCCTCACCGCCCAGCATCGTCGTACTTCTTGTCCATCCCTCAGCTTCTTGACTTCGTGCCGATCCTCCCCCGCTTGCGGAGAGCGAATCAGCTCCACGAGCGTCTTCATCAACTTGACAAAGATTCGTGGTGAGTCCGTCCACCCGAAGGGGAGTGCACCGCACTGGTACAGCACCCCCTGGATGTCGAACTGCATGAACTCCTGAAAGTCCGGGTCGATCCCCACTGCGTGGTACCCGTCCTTGAGATCGAAGGTGAAGCACCCGTCGCCCTGACTCGCCAGCCTTCGCAGCTTCTTCAGGGTCTCCATTTTGCACTTGGACTTCACGCAGAACTCGTTCAGCCACCGGAAGTCCATCACCAATCTCCAAGAGTTTGTGCCTGGCTTGGGCACCAGAAATACCCGCAAAACGTGGCGTCTTCGTCGTGCCCGTACCCATGCTCCAGTCTTCAAAGACCTGGCCGTCTCGATGTCCAACCACTCCTGCTGCTGCGTCAGATCCCGCAGAGAGGTCCCGTGGTCGAAGTCGGGTGGTGGGCCTTTCACCCACCGCATCTTCGCTCCTCGAGCGATCCATTGCAGTGCTTCGCTGCTCGCGCCTCCAGCGGGCCATGCTCCTTTGCGACAACGTACATACTCCTGTATCGTACGCTGTTTGACCTGAACCCCCGGAGCGAGAGGGGTTAGGTCAGGTGCCCCGAGGCACATTTGATCCTTCCCCTTCCCACGGGAGTTAGCGGTCTTACCGCCCTTACCCGGGGAATTGGGTGGAGGAGCTCGATCTCCTCCGCGACCACCTTCAACGCGGTAGTCACTACGTTGTGCTCGGGTCGCAGCTCCAGCTGCCAGCTTCGCCGTCACCGTCATCACGTTCTTGACCTTGGACGCGTCGAACTCTGCTAGCCACTTCGTCAGGATTGTGTCCGCCACCACACCCTCAGTGCCCGCATAAATCTTCTGCTCCATGAAGGCCAGCTTTGCCCGTACAACTTCAGCTCCACCGTGAGCTTCGTTGTCTCCCTCAAGCATCGCCCTATACCCGATCATGGTGTAGCGGTTACACAACAACCCATAGACGCCCTTCTCGGTGTTGTGTCCCCGTATCACTCGCTTCCAGAGCTCATCCAAGAACGGGGTGTACTCCGCTGTAGGCAGGTTCTGCAGTAGGTCAACCGTCGTCTCCTCGTAGACGATCGCGTCGTGGAAGTACGCGAGTGCTGGTCCCAATACCATCTGCTCGTACTTCATCGAGGAGTTCGACTTCTTGCACAATGCCGCGTGTGATTTGTCCCCGAAAAGAAAAAAAAGAAAAAGAGACACCCGTGAACTGGGTGTGGGGCTTTGTGAGTCCCCTTGACTCTTATTCCTTTTTCCTTAGTCCGGTTCATTGTCTACTTTTTTGCTGTATAGTCTGTTTAGGCTTACCGCGTATCCTGTAGCTAGGTCATGTATCTTCCTGAGTAGGTGTAGGGCTTCCTGTTTGTCGAATCCTAGGTGTTTAGTCAGTATTTTCTCCGTGTGCTCATATATCGTGCCCGTGTTCCCGAATACCATCACATGTAGCGTTACCTTGTACCCGTATAGTTCTAGTAGCTTTACCAGCGGTGTGTATTTCGTGTATTTTGTTTTTAATGCTTCCTCCCAGCTCATTTCGTCCATGTATGTTACCTCTACCAGGTGTATGTGCCCTGCATCTGCCATTGCTTTTTGGTGTGTGTACCCTGGCTGCTTGTTTCCTTTTTCGGTTCCTTCCAGCATTACTATATCTACGTAGTGTGGTATGGTGTCCTTTCTATGCTCTGGTGCTGGTGTGTTTCGTCCGTCTAGTCTGCATTGCCCCCTTGTGAGCAGGAAGTCCTCTATTGGTCTGCCGTTGTTCATTCCCATTCCTCTTTTCCCGGCATGGGTTCTTATTACGCATCCTCCTTTCCTGCCTTTGCTAATGGCGTTTGCTATCATCTTGGTGGTCTCATCTGACCTGCTTATTATCATGTTCTTTATTTCCCTTTCCGTGCACCCCCCTAGCACATGGGTTGTGCGTATGAAGCCCCCCGCATTTACTTGTCTCAGCATTCCGCAGCATTTGCACTTTTGCGCCCTTCTCCCTCCTTGCCATTTTTTGTATGGTCCTGCTGGTAGCTTATTTTCCCTGCATCTTAGCAGGACAGTAACATCTTGTTCATTCAGGTATTCTGTTCCTTTCTTCCAGTAGTCATTAGAGAGCTTGTGCATGGCTTTATCCCCTTTCAGGTGCTGCATGTATTTCTTTGGCTTCTCTTGTGTTGCTGTCCTTATTTTTTCCATCGAGGCCCTTCTCCATTCTTTCGCATGGTGTGCTTCCTTTTGTGTTGCTGCCTGCTGTTGTGCCATTTCCTGGAGTGCTCTCCACTCTTCCTGCGCTTCCTCCTGTTGTCGTGCCATTTCGATAAGCTCACCTTCGGCTTCCTGGTGTGCTGTCTTGCCCATATTTTTTGTTTTTGGTAGCTCCATTTCCTGTGTTTCCTGCGGCGTAGTATCCTGTTGGGTTTCCTGCAGCTCCTCGGCTTCCCGTAGAGTTGGTTGGTCAGGTCCCAATTGGTTATGAGTTTTCCTTTGTTCCTGCCGTCTTTCCAGGTGTCTCCTCTTCCTCTTGCATCGTCCTCATCTCCTCCTCCTCGTCCATTTCCCATTCTGCTTCTCGTGTGCTCTCATCCCCGTACTCTCTCGTTTGCTCCCCCTGTTTGTGCTGCTTGCACTTGCTGTTCCTGTATTAGTGCCTCCTCCTCTTCCCGTTCCATCCGCTGGAGTTCCATTCTAGTTCTTCGGGCCATGTGTCTACCCGGGCTCCTTCTTCTACTTCTGTTTCGGTTGGTTCCTGGTTTCTCTGTGCATATTCTGCTTCCGTTCTCTCAATGCGTTGCCTTTTGGTCTCCCATTCCTCAGGCCCAGTTTCTAGCTTCCTTTTCAATCTTTGTATTATGTTGGTTTCTCCCGTCATTTTCGCCTCCCGTACTTTTTTTGTTATGTTCAAATTGGAGTGCAACAAAATTTTTGTGGTTTCAGACTTTCAAAATCCGTGACTCCTGCTGCAGTAGAGCCGAATGACACATGTAGCTCCGTGACACAAACAGGATGTACAAGTAGCCACGAAGCGACACGCCTGTTCAGCTCTGTTCCTTTTGCTCTTGCAAACAGGAACTTCACGGGTACCTACGGTACTCTGTGAGGCACACTGCAAATCCGATTTTGTAATTTTCTTCACCTGTTTCACCGGTAAAACAGTAGAGTAGGTAGTGACTAGACCACTTGGTTGTACGACGGCGATCGAACGACGACAGGAGATCTGACAGAGAAGTCGCGGGGACGGCGTTACGACTTCGAACGACGGCTTCACAGCGGCTACGACAGTACGATTGACTTCACTGTTACTCCTCTGAGGGAGAGAAAATGGCTGGTTCTTCGAAGAGCAAGTCTACAGAGGAATTCCCTCCCCTCCCGGGGAAGCCGGACATCGGGCAGGCTTCCCCTTCCCCGGCAGCACCGTCCACTCAGGACGTGCTGTTACAACAAATTCTGACAATGCAAAAGCAGCAAGGGGAGCTGCTTGAGATGCAGAGGCAGCAGGCAGAGGATCATCGACTGCTGCGTGCTGAGCTTCAACGTCAAGCACAAATCAACGTTGAGCTGGAGGCGAAGGTGGCAGCGAAGCCTGGGACTTCTGACCCGGAATCCGCAGCCAAGACCGCCGAGCAACTTCTGGAGAGAAGGAAGAAGCTGGACTACGTGCCGGCAGCCTCCGTCAACCCGTTCCCACCGCGGCCGGCGACACTGACAACGAGGATGCCGCAGTTGTACGACCTGCACGGCAGCAAGACGTACGACGCGCTCTCCAAGAAGTCCAACTCTTCGATGAAGTACGAGTGCATGGTTCTGGCTCCAGCGCTGTCTTATTTGCACGACGTGGTGAACGCGTGCAACCAGACGTTGGACGTGAACGAAGACTCCGGATTGACGCTGAGAGAATGGCAGAAACACTTCCACGAGGTTACCAACTCGGTCCACGGCGTGTACGCGTTGCTTTGCAACCGTTGGACGATGCTGGAACTGCGCGGGCAGCTGGAGCAGGAGCCTGGTTCTTCGCAGCGTGGAGGATCAGACGCTCTACGCGCAAAGCTGCAGTTCGTGGAGGACAGGGTCTACCAGGCAGCAGACGGCGTGGTGGCGGACGAGGTGTTGCAGCAGTGGCTGAACGACTTCGACAAGAACCGCGGCAGGGCGATGCTGAACCTTACGTCGAAGAACGCAGCGAGCGCGGAAACGCGGGTTGTGAAAGATCCACGGGACCGCGACCGCTGGAAGGAGCGTAAGAACAAGGAGAAGGACGGTAAGCAGCCTACCGACAAAGGCGGCGGCAAGGGCCGGGGCGGAAAGCCCGCGGCCGATGCGTGATGTGCGTGCCGCCACCCCGTCCAGCGCAACAGCCCTCTCCGGGCGCTGGACGGGGGAAACTCACCGTGCAACAGCAGGTGAGACAGCGGAGGGGAGCATGGCGCGCGGCGGGCGCCAGTTCCGAGGTGATGCAATGGATTACTCACGGGGTGAAGTTGAGGTGGAAGCGCAAGCCTCCGCCTCCGTTCGACCACGGGGTGTCACTGAGGGATGCTACGCGGCAGCAGCAGGTGTGGCTGGACGCGGAGAAGGAGAGGCTGCTGGAGAACGGTGCCTGGACGAGAGCGACGAGAAGATCTCACGTTTCTCGCGCTTTTTTAGTGCCAAAACCGGGTACGAACAAGTGGAGACTGGTGGTGGACTTCCGATGGCTGAACCAGTGGTGTGTAAAAAATCGTGTGAAGATGGAGACGCTGAAGAAACTAAGGAGACTGGCGAAACCGGGCGACTGGTGCTTCAGCTTCGACCTCCAGGACGGTTTTCACGCGCTGGGAATCCACCCGGACTTCCAGAAGTTCATGCAGTTCGACCTGCAAGGGGACCTGCTTCAATGTTCAGCGATGCCGTTCGGATGGAGCGACGCTCCGAGAGTTTTCTGCAAGTTCGTACGCGTGATGGTGGAGGCTTTGCGTTCTCCACAGGCAGCGGAGGATCGCAGAGAAATCAAGAGACTGCGGGACGGTTCCGCAGTACGACAGCGATGGTCAGTCCGTCGCAGGACCGGTGGTGCTGGCGGGGACGCGAACCGTCACAGCGGAATGCGAGTACTACCGTACATGGACGATTTTCTGGTGCTGGTCGACTCTCAGCGAGAAGGCTTTCTGCGTCGAGAAAAAGTTCAACTGGTGCTTCATCGACTTGGCCTACGGCGGAACGAGAAGAAGGGCCACTGGGAGCCTACGCAGGTGGTGGAGCACCTCGGGCTGGAGGTGGACCTGAAGCTGGGACAATTCCGTGTGACAGAACGACGGGTGCACAAAATCCACACCAAGGCGAAGGAGATCCTGTGCGACGCAGCGAGAAATCGGAGGTGGATTCCTGCCAGGAGACTGGCGTCCTTCACGGGACTCTGCCAATCCGTGTACTTGGCAGTACCAGCGGCGCGGCTCTACCTACGGGAGCTCTACTTCGTGCTGGCGGAGAAACGCAGCTGGGGAGCGAAGGTAAAAATCTCGCGTTCAGCTCGGGGGGACTTAGAATGGTGGTCCAGGCTGCCTGTGATGAGCAGGTGGAACGGGCGCAAGATCTGGAGATCCCCGACGAGAGCGAAGGTGCACACGGACTCTTCGATGACGGCGTGGGGAGGAGTGCTGAACCTGAAGTTCCCCGCGCGAGGTTTCTGGCCAGACGAGATGCGCTGCTGGCACATTACACACCTGGAGCTGGAGGCCGTGTACAAGACCGTACAGGCGTTCCTGCAGGAGCTGGAGGGCAAGGTCGTACGGCTCTACTGCGACAACCAGGCGGTGGTGGCGATGCTGTCACACTTCACCTCCAGGAACCCGGACCTGATGAGGAGAATGAGGAGACTCTGGCTGCTACTGGATCTGCACGACATCGAGTTGCAGGCTCGGTACATCCGCAGCGAGGCCAACGTGTGGGCCGACAACCTTTCGCGTTGCGAGGATTTGGACGACTGGCGGCTGAATCGGGACTGGTTCGTGTGGGCCAACAAGCAGTGGGGGCCCTACACAGTCGACCGGTTCGCTTCCGAGATCTCCGCGCAGCTTCCTCGGTACTACGCTGCGTGGAAAGACCCGAAGTGCGAAGGTGTGGACTCTCTGACGTACGACTGGCGGGGGGAAAACAATTGGGTGAACTCCCCGTGGGCGCTGCTGGACGAGGTGGCGCACAAGCTGCGGGAGGAGGGGGCCGCTGCTACGGTGGTGGCTCCGTACTGGCCGGGACAGTCCTGGTTCAGAGAGCTGGAAGCCCTGGCCACCGAGGTGGTGATCATGCCACGGCGCAGGGACCTGTTCACTCCGAGCAGGCTGGGAGGGTCCGAGCTGCTCGGGCCCTCGAAATGGGACGCTGTGATGTTCTTCATCGAGGCGCGCCCGTGAGTTACTACGCTGCTGAAGTACGAAGAAGCTCTGCTACGAGTACGACAGCAAGCAAGGTGACCGTGGGTACAAGAATCGAGGTGTTCTGGAAGGACGATGACTGCTTCTACCCGGGTGTGGTGAATGAGTTCAACGAGGACGGGAAGGCGCACGTGCTGTACGACGACGGCGACGAGGAGACGCTAGACTTGTCCGAAGAGAACTTCAAAATCATCAACAGCACGGACGAGACAACAGACGCGGACGGCGAGAACACCGAGCGGAGCAGCGGAGGCAACTACGAAGAGTACAAGCGCGGTGGTGCTGTACAAAATTTCCTCACGCGCTCACTTTGTGAGCGGTGGAGGGGTGAGTTGGGACCTTCCCGGCTCACCGAACTGGCGGTGTCGATGCAGAAAAAGGCACTGCTGGACACGACGAAGGACAACTACGGACCGAAGGCACGGCGATTCATTTTATTTTGTGAGCGTGACCAACGGCCGTGGCTGCCAGCGTCGGAGGCGACTGTGTTGCTGTACATCGCCTCTCTGTTGGAGGACGGGAACATCCAGTCGGCATCCTTACAGCCGTACCTGTCCGCCATCAACAACTACCACGAGGACCTTGGTTTCCCTGGACCAGCGAAGGGGCGCTCTGTGACCCGAGCTGTGAAGGGGATGGCGACCATCCAGGCGGAGCTGGCGGTGCAGGAGGAGAACATCGAGACCCAGCGGACGTGGCTGCCAGCAGCACACGTACGACGGGTGCACGAAGCAGCGCTGAAGTTGAATCCGAGATCGCCTGAGGAGCTGCAGCTACTGTTGGAATCTGCAGTGTCTGCTGATCAGTTTGATGTAAAGCATGACTGTCTAGGCCCTGTACAGCACTCAGGATGATCAAACCCTGAAGAAACCCTATGAAACCCTTAGATCTAGATCTAGATCTGCTGAACTAATCGTGGCCGTTGGATCAAGTGATGACCATCGGCAAGACACTGTGTGTAATAGTTCACGGCCCATCGCAGACGTGTCACTGCAGTCGTTATGAACCTGGCAGTGGCACGTCATAACTGAATAAATAGCGAACTTTCACTTAGACTGGCCAATCAGTAATGATGGCGCGCAAATGTTCGTGGCGTTTCGAGCTGCGAACTGGTATATCTTATGATAATGAAAGTTAGCAGTTGCTTTTGCAAATTACCCGACTCTGAATTCTAAAAGGTTATGGGCCCACTTACGTTGTAAGTGAGGATCCATTTTTGTTTATCACGCAAATTTTCCGCTGCGCGTAAGAGAATTCACTATGGTCAAAGGGAAGAGCTACAGCCAAGCTGCGACACCGCCACCTGCGGGTAGCGCGCCAGAGTATGAAGTGTCCTATTCTGGCGAGTCGACTTCGCGAGATGTTATGCTGAGTAACCAGCAGGAGGATATCTCGGCGCTTAAGGATATGGTGAAAGGTTTGAGTGCTCAGCTCTACAGCCTGAGCAACCTTCATCAACCAGGCCTCAACGCCGCTCCTGTCCCTGAGGACAAGCATCTACCTTTGTCGCCCGTTAGTGGGCAACGTCCTTTGCCTAGTCTTTCTTATATGACTAAGGGGCTTACCGCGGACTCGCACTTTTCTGGTAAAACTGACCAGGAAGGACATTGGGACGAGTTTGTTTCGAGAATTAAGCCGTCTTTACGCCACCCTTCTCTAGCATTGTTGCTTATGGCGTCTACTCCGCTCCAAGAGGTGAGGGAGGATAAACACTATCTTGAGGAAGCGAATCAACTGTTTTATGACTTCCTCTGCCGCGTTACCACGGGTACTGCGAACGCTCTTGTTCGTAGCTACGAAGAGGATTCTGACGGTCACGGAGCTTGGCGAGAACTGGCCCAATTGCGACACGACACCAGCGCTGTCTACTTCATCACTCAGGTGGACAAGCTGTTGTCGCTACCGAATCAACTCTCGAGACTTGCTCCTCCTCTCCCCACGTTTTTGGAGTCGAGGGAGGCAATTCGTCGTATACGCGAATACTCCGCGAATACGCGCGTTACGCCTTCTGGCAAGCCTCTGTGTATGGAGACAGTTGAGACCATGTTTACTGCCATGGCTGTTGTACGACTGCACCCGGACTATATGCTCGTCAAGTCCAAATTTATGTCTGAGGCCATGCCGACCGTGAGTGTGCTGTCGGCCCAGGTAGCATCTCACTACGACACCATACTCGCTCCGCGCGCTGGTGTAGCGCAAACTGCCCACGCACTGCAGACTCAATCTGAGACTGCTGGTGCCATCGCTGACGACAGGCGCAGGCAGGAGGAGGGGAAGAGGAAGCAGCTGGCTGTCAAGGTGCCGTGCCCTGTGTGTCACAGACGCGGGCACTCTGCTAAGGACTGCTTCATCAAGAACGTCGAGAAGCGGGAGGCTTTCCTCAAGAAGGCTACGGCGACCGCCAAGGAGGCGGTTCTCAAGAGAGTGGCTGACTACGAGAAGAATGGTAGCTTACCGAAGCCTGGTGGACATCTTGGCGCTGCAGCTGGGAAATCTGAGCTTTATCCTGGACTGGAAGAAGCTGGTGAGGTCGCCTTCGCTATTCGGGAGGCGAGTACATCTGACTTGCACCCTGGTCTGGACGAGGCTGGTGAAGATATATATTCCAGTCACTACGGTTCTGGGCTGTTGGAATCTGGTTGTGATAGCATCTCTGGCTCGCTGACCTCTTGTCCGACTTTGAGCCAGCTGTCAACGTACCAGGAGTTCTCGTTGTGTGAATTTCTGGAAGGTGAACACTCTGCCCTCAGCTCAGAATCAGGTGCGAGTGTTGTGCCCCACACTGCTGGCGAGATGGAGAAGCACTCTGATAATGGTGGGACTTTATTCACTCACTGGGAGAGAGCTGCCCGTGAGGCTGCATGGCGCTGGAACACCTTTGAGAATGACTCTGCTAAACTCAGACTCAGCATCTCTGGGTTGAGTTTGGCCCAGCGCGAGCATTGGATATGTGGTCGAGGCTCTGTACCTGTGGAGTCCCAGCCCTATGAGCTCCCAGTGTTCAATTACTACTCTGTCCTGGTGGACGTGGGCGAGCCTGAGCTCGTTGTGCCCCGTGCCACTGATGGGTGCACCGAGGACAATGAGGGCGCTGTGCGTGCACCTCGTGTGGAGTTGTCTTCAGTGGGGTGCCCTCCTCGCAGGACCAGGAAGAAGCACCACTGCTACGTCCCCAGCAAGCACAATCACAGCGCCAAGGTTGTGCCTGTTTATGACTCGTGGGTCTACATTGATGTCATTACTGCCTTCTTCCCTGACAAGGCTCGTCTGAAGAGGACACAGGCACAGTGGGATTGTGGACGTGACCAACACCTGGGTGGCATTTTTCAGATATCCCCCAGGCAATTATGGTTCAAGCCTGAGTTGCAGCAGTGGCATTCTATCATGATGGCTGGGACTGTGGAGATATACCTTCGTGCTTATGACATACTTGACAGGGGCACTACCCTTCCTCGTGGTGTTGAGTGTACTGTCAGTCTCGGGGTGGTCCTCTACCAGCGCGACCTCATCAGGCAGCTTACAGATGACATGGATGTATTGCTGAAGCTGGAGTCCGTGATGGTGCGCACCTCGCTTGAGGACCTGCACAGCTGGGCCTCTGAACTCGGGAAGGCCACTAGAGCCTTGGTACGGGTGGTGCAGCACTATGCAGGCATGCTGTCCTTCGATGAGGGGTGGGGTATCGATGAGTCCTCGGACGATGACTCGGATGGTGATGATTCCCTGCCAGACTTGGAAGATGCCTCTGACTCTGACGAGGAGGAGGAGGGGCCAGTGACAGGTGATTCTGGCTCTGCTGATATGGTGGGCTCACCTGATTATGATCAGCTTTTTGGGGACCGGGACTCCTGGTCTTACCACCCAATGGGGGACAGCTGTATGCCTGATCCTCTCTCTGTCTCTGAGCTGCCTGACAGTGCCTTTGCTGTGGAGGCTCCTGGGCTCACTTCAGGTTCGGACTCTGCCTCAGATTGTGGTGATTCTCTACCAGATCTGGAGGATGCCTCTGACTCTGACGAGGAGGAGGAGGGTGTGTACCATGGGCACTTGGACGAGGGGGAGGACTCTGTGGACCTTGGGCAGCCCGTTGAAGGAGTGGGTTATGACCCCTCTGATGATTGGGCCTCTGGACTACTTTCTCAGCCTTGCAGGGTTCCCATCTGCACTGTGGGACTGCTCCCCAGTGACTATTATGAGGACAACTGTGAGGCCTGCTGTGGTGATGCATATGATAGCCTTATCGAGGAGGTGGACTTCTGCCATGCTCAGGTGGCATGTGGTGTGCGTGCTGGTGACGGTCGCACTCGGTCTGATGGGGGCAAGAGTGCTGTTATTGACAGTGGTGCCACCAAGCACATTTTCAACTCTGTTCACATGTTTAATGCGGACTATGATGCTGCAGCCTGTGAGACTTTCAGCGTGGTGCAGAGTCAGTCTGTGGACTCCTCTGGCAGTGGCTCAGTGACCTTTGCCAAGAGGGATGTGGAGTCTGGGCGTGTAGTTGGGCTGCGGTTCATGGACACGCACTGCATACCTGGTCAGCCCTTCAACCTTTTATCTGTGGTGGCCCTGGAGGATGCAGGTTTCAGTGTGGACTTTGGGGCTAGAACTTTATCCAAAGGGGGGGTGGTGTTCTCCTTTGCCAGAGTTGGCAACCAGTATATTATGCATGAAGACACATATGGCACTCTGGATACACATCTAGCCTGTGCTGTGACACATACTGACGATCAACGAGACCGTTCTGACTGGAAGTTTGAGGACACCAAGCCTCACTTTACTACTCATGGTCCTTTTCTCCTGGAGCTATTTTCCTCTGATGACAACCACATCCTGGAGCATCACTGTACCATCACTGACTCATGCTTTGACAAGGACTGGGCTGGCAAGCAGTGCTATGGGAACCCACCGTTTGACCACGACATTATTCTACGGTGTCTCCAGAAGGCCCTCGCTGACTTCGCCAGAGACCCCTCTAACACCAAGTTCATGCTCATATTACCTAAATGGGTTACAGCGAGCTGGTGGAGTCTGGTCTCTCAGTTTGACATCATTCATGAATACCCTGTTGGTGCTAGGATCTTTTCTGCACCACGGGAGTCATGCTATAATGTAGCCAACCTGGATCCCTGTGGAGAGGATCGTGTGTGGATCGAGGACATCAAGTGGCCAGTAGTGGTGCTTTTCAAGGACTCGCACACCACGGAGCGACTTGACATCAAGATGCTGCAACATGTAAGACTGGGCCACATTGGTGACAAGTCTGTTGACCACATGTTTGCTCAGAGTGTCCCTATGAGTATCACCGAGTCACAGTATTCTGGCAGCCCCGTGCAGCATTGCCCCGAAAGGTGCATTGCCTGCAGGCTGACCAAAGCCATCCGGCCTACTGTGAAGCCCACAGGGAGGGAGCTGTCCAAAGAGCTGGGCAATCTTGTGTGGTCAGATACCTGTGGGCCTTTCAGGGTCAGTGCTGGGGGGTTCAGGTGGTTTGCACTATTTGTTGATGACTGCACTACATGGATATCCATCTTCTACCTGAAGGTCAAGTCGGACTACCTCCAGACCTTCCAGCAATATCTGAAGGAGGTGAAGCGCCTGAGGAGCACCATGGGCCTATCCAGTGAGTACCACATGGTGCTACACACCGATGGCGACAGCACCATGATAGCTGGACAGACTGCAGCCTTCTGTGAGGAACATGGGATTGAGCAGAGGCATGGCTCACCGTACCTGCACGAGAACCAGGCGAGGGTGGAGAGGTCACACCGAGATGTGCAAGCTATGGCCAGAGCACTTCTGCTGACCTCTGGGTTTGGTTCAGGTATGTTGCCTCTGGCCACCCGCCATGCAGTGTACATCCTCAACCGCACGTTCCGCAAGGCTCTGGGGTGGACTTCATCCTACTACCTTACCAGGAACAAGCACGCTGACCTGTCCCAGTTACGGATATTTGGATGCAGGGCCTATCCCTTCATTGACCCCACGGTCCGTGAACACAAGCTCAGCAACCGGGCACGTGAGATCAGATATGTTGGACACTCAGAGGTGTCATCTGCCTATCTACTATATGATTGTGATGCTGGCAAGGTGGTCAACTCTGGTATGGTTACCTTCTCGGAGAAGCTGGACACGCTGGGTAAGGTGATCACCTCATGGGACCCTTCTGCAGTGACCCCTCTCAAGACCAACTTCATGGCCACCACTCTGGATGCGCCCTACATGGATCCTCCGCCTACGCTGTTGAAGACTGCTGTGCTGGAGCAGGGTGTGTACATCCCTGAGGGTAGTGACGAGATTGTGGCTGTTGTGAAGGTGGAGACCTCTGACGACGTGTGCTGGGTGAGCTTGAGCTCGTATCTCGAGCCAGGCAGTGAGCGCCTGTCACTACTGAGGGACTGCCCTACATATGGGAGTATCAATGCCCACTATCCACTCTTCACCGAGGTGCGCGCTGTGACAGGGAAGGGGGACTACGAGGAAGCCATGGTGTGTGGACGTGCTCTTGGGCCACATGCTCAACCCTACTGCTTGGTGCTCCTCACCAACTTCACCATGTTGGACCTGCCTGAGGGAGATGTTCGATTTCCACCTACACACACATGCCTTGGTGTGCAGGAAGCTGGAAAACCAGCTGCTCAGGATGCCCTGCTGCCTGCAGGGGTGACTGAGCCAAGATCTCATGCTCAGGTATTAACAGCGCCTGACTGTGCTGAATGGCTCAGCTCTATTCAGGATGAGCTGGAGGCGCTGGTGCAGATCAAGGGGGCTCTGCAGATGCTGGATGAGGAGAACGTGCCAACTGGGGTGAAGCTGCTGGAGATGTCTCTGGTCCTCAAGGTCAAGTTGGACAAGAACCGGGAGCTGCTGAAGAGGAAGAGCAGAGTATGTGTGCGAGGGAACAAGCAGGAGTATGGCGTGGACTACTACGACACCTTCGCCCCGTGCACCCAGCTGTCCTCTGTGAGAGTTGTCATTACCCTCGCCCTCAACCTGGGCCTCACAGTGTACCACATGGACGTGGACACTGCTTTTCTGAACTCCGTGCTCGAGGAGGACCTGTATGTGCGCCTTCCCCGAGGGCTGGATTATGGGGGGCACAGGTGTGCCAAGCTACTGAAAGCTGTATATGGACTCAAGCAGGCGGGCAAGGAGTGGTTCGACACCTCAGATGCATTCATCATGGGGTATGACCCCAGAATGAAGAGAAGTGACGTGGAGCCATGCCTGTACTTCATCCGGGACTCCACTCTCCAAGTGATCATCTTGGCCTATGTCGATGACTATCTGGTGGCCACCAATGACAAGTCCTGGTATGATACTTTTGTGTCATCCTTCCATGCGCAGTATGCATGCAAGGATCTTGGCGTGTTGGACCTGGTCATGGGCATCGGGGTGCGCTGGGGGAGTGACACAGCATACCTATGCCAGTCTGGTTATATCACCCAGATCATCAGTACCTATGGCCTGGATGATGCCAAGCCAGCGAGCCTACCAATGTCACCTGGCACTGCACTGGAACCTGCTGATGGCAAGGGAGCTATGCCCTACAGGGCTCTCCTGGGGCAGCTGCAGTGGGTGGCTCGCTGCAGCCGGCCTGACATAATGGCGGCAGTATCGGTTCTATCGAGGTTCTGCACCACGTATGGTCCAGAGCACTTCATGGCCCTGAAGCAGGTGGTGAGGTACCTGAAGGGCACCAAGGACTACGAGTTGGTGCTGCGCACTGCTTCAGTGCCTGGGGGGGGTGGTACTGGACCAAGCAGGCCCTTGCCCCTATCCATCTACACTGACTCTGACTATGCTGGGTGCAAGGTAACCAGAAGGAGCACCTCTGGCATTGCAGTATTCCTATGTGGGAGTCTGATCATTTTCTCGTCCATGATCCAGAAGAGCGTGTCCCTATCCACTACCGAGGCCGAGATTATCGCTATGTCTGAGGGAGCTCGTGAAGTCAAGTATGTTCTCAACGTGCTGGACTCCCTGGTGGACATATGCAGGCCAGTGCCCATGTACTGTGACAACCAGGGAGCCATTCACCTGGCCACCAACTACGTGAACAACTCCAGATCCAAGCACATCGAGGTCAGGAACATGTACATCAGGGAGTTGATCAAGGCCAAGGACACAGAGGCGCTATACACTGGGACAGATGACAACACCGCTGACATCATGACCAAGCCCCTGGCACTCCCTGTATTTCGTGTGCATCGAGAGCGACTGGGTGTCATGAACCTGCCTCGTGGAGACCGCTGAAGACTGAAGGGGCACCATCCTAAAGACTGGAGCTGGAGGGGCACCATCCCAAGAACTGGGCATTGCTGACTGAAGGGGCACCATTCCCAAGAACTGGCAGTAGGACAACTAGACAGTCACCCTTTAGAAGGGGTGTTGGAATCTGCAGTGTCTGCTGATCAGTTTGATGTAAAGCATGACTGTCTAGGCCCTGTACAGCACTCAGGATGATCAAACCCTGAAGAAACCCTGAAGAAACCCTATGAAACCCTTAGATCTAGATCTAGATCTGCTGAACTAATCGTGGCCGTTGGATCAAGTGATGACCATCGGCAAGACACTGTGTGTAATAGTTCACGGCCCATCGCAGACGTGTCACTGCAGTCGTTATGAACCTGGCAGTGGCACGTCATAACTGAATAAATAGCGAACTTTCACTTAGACTGGCCAATCAGTAATGATGGCGCGCAAATTAATGTTCGTGGCGTTTCGAGCTGCGAACTGGTATATCTTATGATAATGAAAGTTAGCAGTTGCTTTTGCAAATTACCCGACTCTGAATTCTAAAAGCTACTGCAAGCCTTTACCTACGTGGTTGTGGCCTTCGTGACCTTCGGCAGACCGGACACGGGGACCTCGTTGTCACGGCAGCACGTTCATTGTGGCGACGATGAGTTCTCAGTGGTGCTACTGAAGGAGAAGGGACGGCGACACCATCGAGTGAAGCGACGCCTTACAATCCCCTGGAAGGGGGTGGCTCTGTTGAAGGAGCTGATCGAGCACTGGGAGTTCTACCGTGACACAGCTTGGAGCATTTCTGAGAAGACTCAACCTGACGCCTACTGGCTGCTACCCGAGGACCCGAAGAACTTCAAGGCTTCCGTGGCAAATGACTGGATTGGTCTAGCTCTCAGCGAGCTGGACTGCAGACCTCCTGAAGGAGGTCACTTTTCTGCACACAGCACCCGGAAGGGTGCCACGACGTGTGCTCGAGCTGTGGGTGTTACAATGGAGAAAGTGTGCTTCCTGGGAGGCTGGTCACAGTTCTCTTCGGCAGTGCAACACTACATCGACCCGACAGCTCTGAGGGACGCAGACATGGACTACTACTTCGCTTGGTTAACATGGTCACAGTGACAGAGATCAGATTTCTTTTGTGTGCCTCACAGTTTCATCTTTGGTTTCATGGCAAATGAGGATTCGAGCAAAAGAGAAATGTTCAAATTGGAGTGCAACAGAATTTTTGTGGTTTCAGACTTTCTAAATCCATGACTCCTGCTGCAGTAGAGCCGAATGACACATGTAGCTCCGTGACACAAACAGGATGTATAAGTAGCCACGAAGCGACACGCCTGTTCAGCTCTGTTCCTTTTGCTCTTCCCACCGCTCCCGACCCAGAGGACTCTTTCCTTTTGGTGACGTGCACAGACAGTCTGGACATCTCATCAAAAACATGAATTTAGAAAGCATGTAAAAAGCACAAAATGCATTTTAAACACTTTACAAAATCATTTTAATGAAATGTATTGCAGTGCCTGCCTTTGGCAAATGAGGATTCGAGCAAAAGAGAAACTTCAGAAATAGGAAGCAGTCTAATGTGTGCACCTGTATACCGAGAGGGGAAGGGGAGACAGACGAGGGTAACCACACGGCAGGCCTCGCCGTCATACTCACAGGGGAATATGCCAAACCACACAACTACACCGAAGTAAAGGTACCGCACCTACAAGGAGTACTCACACATACGCTGCTCCACTTTCCGGGGGAAAAATACTTGCACTTGATAGGGGTGTACTACCCGGTGGAGGGGAAGGATGCGGGAGCGGATACACGACAAAGGGAATTTGACAGAGAGACAGCCAGAAGTGGCATACAAGAGTATGTGCGAATAGTAACCTCCGCCAGTGAGAAGGCCGCAGGACAGACAGTACTAGTATGCGGGGACCTAAATGCTACCACGGGGACACCAAAGAACAGCAGGGACAGAGACTGGAACAGAGTTATAGACGCAACGGGCCTACAAGATGTGGGGGGGACCAGGGAGACAACCCTGACATGGCATAGACAGAGAAACATAGACAGAATGTTGGCAAGCAAGGCAGAGATGAAACACTACAAGCAGCCAACAGAAGGTGAACTCACTGAGCTGCACACAAGCGACCATAAAATGGTCTGCACGACGCAAATGGACATGAAGGCCTGGGGGACCCACCGTCCGACAGCACAAAAACAACAAAACGCAAAAGCAGACAGACTGAGACTCCCACTGACGGAAGCGGAGGGAAACACCCTCAGGCGAGCTCTGGACACCGCATACACAAGGGAACTGCAAGAAGAAATGCAAGAAGCAATAAACCGAATAAAAACAGAAACCAACACAAGACACAGGAGGAGGGCGATAGACTACGCGGGCGAAGTAGTGGCAAAAATACTGGGAGAAGCAAGGGATAAGGCGATGCTAGACACCAACCTGCCGAAACAGGCGGCGACACCAGAACAACAACATGGACTACACTTGCCAAAAACCCTCCGCAAGGAAAGGGACGGCCACCTGAGAGAGCGGAACAGATGCCGTGAGAACATAGAACTGTGGAAGAAGGGCATAGAAACGCGGGAGCACGCGACTGAGGAGGTACGAACGAAATTTTTTGACCAGGGCACATATCTTATGGGGATTGGCCGGCCCGGGGCCGAGAGCAGCGCCCAAAAAGAGCTCCGGGCCGAAAGCGGGCCGGTCGATTTTTCATCCTTAAGTATGGAAAACATTTGAAAATTAGCAAAAACACGTGTTTTTCTTGATTCCGGGCCGAGACTCATTCTAGGAAGATATGTGCCCTGTTTTTGAGAACCGAACGGAGGAAATGAGAGAATGGGAACGATGGGAGCGGGAACAGAAGAAGCTGGCAGCAAAGGAAGCAAGAAGATGCATTAAGGAGCATGAGACAAACCGAAAGCAGAAAACGAGAATGAAAATGAGAGAAAGATACTGGGGCAACATAAAGCACTACCACAAAATGATATACAAAAAGGAAATAGAAAATGGAGCAGCACCAGCGGCGACAATACAAGCAGTGGAGACAATGCACGGAGAGCTAGTGGTAGGACACCAAAAGGTAGCACAGGCAAAGGGTGAACACATTGCGTGGTCGGCACCATACAAAATGCGAGAACCGGAGAAAGGACTTAAGAATACACCACCTTGCCTGGACGAAAGGTACAAGAATTATATAGATATACCCGGAACGGTCACGGAGTCGGAACGGTCTCGGTCCTAGCTACCTGTGACACCTTGATGTGTCACAGCACGGGCTTACGGATCAGTCACAGGTCCAGTGTTGACTACCTAGGAATCTGTCATAGGGGCCTGCACCGGGACTCCCGGTCAGGGCTGCCTATACAGATTTCAGCACACCACCCCAGCACTGTGGGTGGTGACTGACAGGTAAGTCAGAGAAGTTAAGATAAGTTAGGGTAGGAGCTAGGGTGACAAACCTAACTGCTAATCCAACTGTGCTATTCTGATACACAAATTGGAACCCTCTAGCCGGCACAAGTGCAGAAATATACAGGTACTCAGGTCCTGCTAAACTACTGAAAAGCACTGTGGCAGCAAACCAGATTGAAGATTGTAGATGTCAAAGCAAAGCATAAACCAAAATGAAGACCATGTTGAGGTCAAAGCACATCTCAGCACACCACCAGAGTGGTGCACTGCCAGAGCCGGAAGAAAAGCTACTCGGGGTCAAAGTCCAGAGGTGCACCGTCACCACAATGCCCACGGTAGTAGCTTGCAGCACCGCTCTCCAGTGGGTCAGGCGGCCGGTGAACCACCGTCGCAACACCCAGGGAGTGCGGTACTGCATCCAGAGTGACGGGGTCCAGCTCGGATATACCGGGGTAGATGCATAAGTCTCCCCTGCACAGCACAGGCTGCGGTGCAGCCCGACCCGATACCTGCACAGAGTCGATGTCATTGGCCGCCGTGTAGGCGGCAGCTCCCACTCCCATGATCGAGACCAAAAGAAAGAGAGAGACAAGGTAATGAAACCCCCACGGGCCCGCGTGTGCGGGGAAGCCCCATGGCGGCTTGCCACATCCGTAGGTGCGGGAAGCACCACCAGACACGTGGCACAGGCACGTGGGTCGCGGGCTCCGACGCATGATTTGCCGAAACGGCCGGAGCCCGCGGCTTCACGATGAAGCTGCCGTCGGCGAGGTCCTCGTAGTCGTCCGTGTCGTAACCCGTGAGATCAACCTGCCCGATAGCGGCGTGGTTCACGGTCTGGACGAACCCAGCAAATTCACCGTCCGCGTCCGCTGTGGTGGTCACCCGCGCCGATTGCAGTGGCGCGGGTTTCACATCCTTTCCTTGCGAGACAGGCATAGCAGGGGCCGGGACGGCGGATGCCGATGCCGCCGCACCACCTGCCGGAACCTGCTCCTCCGGCGTGGTCCCCGCTGCGGCGGGTCCGCACAACAGAGCCGAAGCCTGCTTCCCGATGCCGTCAGGAGGCGGGAAAGATGCCTGTGTGAAGTGCACCTGGTGATTGGCCGCGGAGTGAACCTCCGCAGCAAGATCGTCGAGCCGTCGGATAATGTCGTCTCCCACGGGCTCGTCAGAAGCCGACTGCTGCTCCACCGCGAAGCCGTAGGCGGACACGTCGATGCCGCCCACCGCTCCCGCACAAAGCACCGCAGGCGGCCCGTACGCGGCGGCCGCACGATCAAAGGACTCCGCGCCATCGTCCGCTGCCTGCTGGAAGAGTGCGCACATGGCAAGCGCATGCACCCCCTCCGCGTCCTCCTCGTCGATAGGAATGCAGAATGCCGCAGCGGAGGTGGGCGAGTGTTGGCGCCCGCCCAACGGGCAGTCGCGGTAGAAGTGGTAGCTCTCACCTTTGCCCGCCTTCTTGCACCTGCCGCAGAACGGCTTTGCTCGCTGGTCGTCCCGGTCGAATCCCACGGGCGGCGCCTTGTGCTGCCCCACACGGAATCCCTTCGGATGCTGCGCACGCTGCTGCTGCTGCCGCTGCTGCACCCGCTGCTGCCGCACCACTGGAGCGCCCTCCCCGTGCTGCCGCTGTACCAAGTCCTTCAGCTCCGTGATCTTCACGAGGAGGGCGTCGTACTCGTTGCTGGAGAGGTGCGCGGAGATGCCGTCCGCGCCAGAAGCCGCCTTACCCGTGTCAGTCTGAGCCCAAGCCTGGTAGATTTCTACCACCATGGAGCGGAGCGAGGCCAACGGGACATGAGCCAAGTCAGCAGCCATGGGGTAGCGCACCTTAACCGCAGCGTAGAACGCCGGGTCAAGCCTGGTGTACAGGCTCAGCTTACGCGTAGCCTCCGTAGGTGTCCAGTCGGAGGCCTTGTTATCCCGCACCAAACGTTGTTCCCGCGCCAAAATCGGCTGCGGGTCTACGTTTGCGGGGTAACGCAAGGCCGCATGCTCCTCCTGTCGCGACTCCCGTAGCGCTACCGGTACGCAACCCTTGATGATGTCGACCAAAGCCCGCCGGCCATCTCGGTCAGAGGAGGCATCCGTACCCGTGAGCCAGACATACGCGTTGCTGTGCTTCTCCACCACGAGAGCCAGCACGTCGTACAGAAGGCCATTCACCCGGCTCACAACCGGGGTAAGGGGGTCGTCGAGATCAAAGGACTTCAGCTCCAGCCCAGCTGACTCGAACTCCGTACGTAGCTGCACCACCAGGTCGGACAGAAGGCCAGCGTCGTCCGTACCGCGGAAATGGTGTTTCTTGTCACGAAGAACGTCCTCGCGGACGCTCTTGGCCCAGGCACGATGAAGACGTGCCTTGTAGATCTCGTCGGTCAGCTTCGCCTGCTCCTGCAAGTAACGCCTAACGGCCACGTCGGCGTCCTCGTTCGAAGCAGAGTTGGGGGTCGGAACCGTCGGTGTCCGCACCGTCGGGCTGTTCCGAACCCCGTTGATAAGCCTCAGCGAGGCATCAATGTCGCTGTCCCTCGTGAGGGACTTCTTTGCTCTGGTGGTAACACCCATAACTCTGAAAGCCTGATGGGAGGTGGTACGCCGGGGCGCGTTCGGGTAATGTCGTGGGGAAGACGCGACGCCACAGTTACCGAAGGAGCGGTAAAGCCATGCGAGCGAGGGGCACTAGAAGACGTCGTCGAGGTCGAAGGTGCTCGAGCCACCAGCCCAAAAATCGGCAGCAAGCGGGATCAGGGCAAGCGTAATACCGTAAATGAACATTGCGTCGACTAGGCCCGGTCCAGGTCGAACCCCCATAGCTGCGGCTCAAAGACGCTCAGCGCAAACAGCTCATCTCAAAATTCCCGTGAGTCCTCAAACGCGCCGTCGCGCACCACCTCTCCAAGCGGCTGCTTTAGCCAATCATGGCCAAACTAGCTGTGGAATATAGCGTGGAATGGGTCCACAACCTACTGGAATATCCCGTTTCAAGATATCAGACAGTCAGTGAACCAATATAGATAAACTCGTATAAGAAATAAACCCTAAGCTAGATATACCCGGAACGGTCACGGAGTCGGAACGGTCTCGGTCCTAGCTACTTGTGACACCTTGATGTGTCACAGCACGGGCTTACGGATCAGTCAAAGTCCAGTGTTGGCTACCTAGGAATCTGTCATAGGGGCCTGCACCGGGACTCCCGGTCAGGGCTGCCTATACAGATTTCAGCAAGAAGTGCCGATATGAAGGGGAATTCTGCAAGGGGACAACATGAGCCCATTACTATTTATACTATACCTAGAACCCCTCCTCAGATGGTTAGAGGTAGGGGACCATGGGTACCGACACAGGTATGTGACTGACAAGGAACTCAGGGGGGAACTGAGAACCTCCTCGGGAGCATTCGTGGACGACCTAATTATTCTAACAAAACTAATGTCAGGAATGGAACAACAGCTAAGGAAGCTCTCAGCATTTGGAGACTGGAGTGGACTCCGAATAAACGAGGACAAAACAAAGATAACAGGGGTAGAACATGGCAACATAAATGTAAGAGAAAGCAGGCACCAAGGGGTAAAATGTGGATGCCGGACACTAAAAGTCCTTAAAGCTGGAGATACCTACAAATACCTAGGGGTTCTCCTCAACATGCTGGGGACATGGAAAGAGGAGAAAAGAAAGTCATTACAGGAACTCAAACGAAGAATAGAGGCACTGCTGGCTACGCCCCTCACGCAAAGGCAAAAAGAGTACTCCTTAAAGTCGGCCATACTTGGGAAATTCAGATACGGACTCCACCTCGGGATATACACACAAGGTGAGATACAGCAGGCCGAAAACCAGCTAGGAGCAGCGATGAAAAGAATATATGGGATCCCAGTGAACGGCACCCCTAATGAACTGAACACGGAGGAAAAAGAGGAATATGGACTAGGACTACAGTCCTTACAGGCAATATATGCACAAGAAGTCTACACGGGGCTGGCAGGGGCGGTTCAAAGTGAAGAAGACAAAGGAGTTCAGATGGGATATGGCAAGAGGGAAAGAAACCTGCAAACCAGACAAAGAATGTCGCAAGTCAGCAAGTCCACAGCCGGACTACTAGAAAAACACTTCGAAGAAAGAGGCCACAGCAGCAACAGGGGCAAGCTAAAAATGGGATTGCAGACACAAACGAACACTCTGAGGAAGATGAACGCCTTGAATGAATATGGAATACACGTGAAAGGAGTGGGAAGTCATATGCGGGAACTGACCAAAGAAACCCTACCTATAATGAGACAGCTGGGAAAGCTAAAAGAGTGTACACAGACGCGGAAATGGAGGGCACCACCAGAACAACCAAGCACCTCAGGAGGATGGACATGGAATACAGGGACCCACAATCACAACCCACAACGACAAGTTCTGAGAAGTTGGGGACGGTAAATGTAGTACAGGAAACAAAAACCCAACAAGCCACCAAACAAATAAACTTCACCAAACTACTCACGTTATTTAAAAACTACCCTGACCTTAAGGACCTAACCACAGCAGACGGAAAAAGGGCGATACCAATAAAAGCGCTGAAAGCAACGGGGGGAAGGATGCATGACAGCAATACAACCACAAAAATAGCTCAGGGCATGCTGCACCTATACCCCTACATTTGTGAAGCACAACCCAACGACATTAAAAAACCAGGGGACCACTGGGACCATGTGTGGAACAGAAGGCTGAAACCGGAATACGTACAAGAACGGAAAACAAGAGAACTAGAAAAATACACCAAAAGCACGGCGAGTATGGCAGAAATAAGAGACTGGCCGGCTCAAATAAAGGCGCTACACGAGGCTGGTAACAGTCTGAAGGACATACTGCAGCTACTGTCTATGTACCCGCTGGCTAACCAAACGAAACACTTTGAACAAGCGGGTGTGGAATGGACAGAACAGGACAAGGAAGTCCTGGGCATAGAAACCGAGGACCAGGAAAAAGAGGAAGATGACATAATGCTGACACGGTGCCCGCAGAGAAGAACAAAAAGAAAGTCAAAACAACAGGACAGGGGTCAATGGGCAAGGCAAGAGGACCCGATGGAAACACCAGGACAGAAGGAAACCTACACACCCACCAGGATACTGGCAAGTAGACAGCACCTGCAAAATTACACTGACGTGACCTCAAAAGTAACACATTATGAAACACGGTGGACAAATAGAGAAGGAAACGAACAGACGACATGGAGCACAGAAGAAACAATAAGAACACACCTGCTCACACACAGCCCCTCCTCGGACCAAGGATGGGAAAACCTTGTGGAAGAATGGGAAAGCAGCAAACAGGACAAAAGGGCCAAACGTGAGCCAGTTGATGAAATACTGGCAGGACAACCAAGCAGTGAACAGAGGTACTGGAAACAGGTAACCCACTTGGAAGTATACACGAGGGAAACAAACCCGGACCAAGACATTCGACACATTACAGGCACAAAAGCCAGACAACTGCGCACGGAAGGCGACACCACCTACTGCTATGAACCCGAGGGAAGCCTGATAGGCACACTAAGCACGGTGAAGGTTCGAGAACTGTACGACAGATACGCCGAAACAGTAGGGGACAATGCGGCACAGCGACCAACGGGAAAACAATTGGCCAAAAGGCTGGAACTGAATTTGGAACACAAAATACATGTGGACACCTTTGAAGAAGAAATAGCACAGCTGCTCATAAGATACTCCAGCAAAGCGGAGAAGAAGCACAGAAAAAGGAACCTCAAAAACCACTGGACCTTTCCCCCGGAAATGATGGAGGCAGTACAAACAGCCATGGGAGTCCAGACGGAAGTCTTTGCCTCGCCGCTCAATGTACACAAAAACACCAAGACGTACTACTCACAATACCCACGGGACTCAGTATTCGGGGCCGTGGGCTCGGCCTGGGAGGCGCAATGGGAACGGCTGGGGGCCTACCAGTTCAACCCGGAATATACGGCAAGGGACCTCTACAGGGCACTGAAAAAGGCGATAAACTCCACGAGAACGGCTGAACCTGTACTAGGGGTAGGGATATACCCCACATATGCCAAAAGCCCGTACAGGAAACTGCTAAACAAGCACATGGGATATAGAGTACATGAGCTGCTAGAGGTAAAGGAAGGGCAATTCACCTTCTTACCACCAGACCACTGGATGCAAGGAAACTTACAAAAACCCAAGCAATGCAATTGGAACATGAGGATACTAGTAGTAGCAAATGCGGCAAGATGGAGGAAGTTCTGTCCAGACGCGCTCAAAACCCACAGCATATTCAGCAAGGCCCTACTTAAGTGCCCACAAAGCAAGGTCAGGACGATAGGCCGGGCATGCTACATGCACAGGCCCCTTACACTCAAGGACGCGGACAGGCAGCCTAGGTCGATTACTGAATGGGAGAAAGACTGTGTCATAGACCCGTCGCCATGGACGAACCATGAATTGCCCGTAATGCATGCACTGCCAGGTGAACAACTGGACAGCCACACAGAGGAGATAATAGACCGCTGGATGGAAGACAGGAGGAGGGGAACACAGAGGAGGGGACAGGGGACCGAGACCCACAACTACGGACGTACTAAGGGCCAACACTACATGGAGTAGGGAGGAAATAAACAGGGACGCACTCAGAAGATGGGCGCTACAATTTACGGACTCACACACGACTGAGGAAGACGTAAACGGGGACCAGTGGTTGCAGTGGGAACGGGGTGAAATAGAGGAAGCCGAACCACAACCCGAGAGCCAGTGGGACAGCAACGGGAAAGGGTACCCAGAGCCTGACAGGCGACACCACGGGAATGACATGGTCTACACAGATGGAAGCCAGAGGAAAGTCAAAAAGGAAAACGGGGAAATGGAGGAAGTAACGGCGGCAGGCGTCTGGGACCCAAGAGGGGAACATGCAACGAAGCACATGCAAAGGTGGGCAGGACACTGCCAAACTGTCAACAGGGTGGAGCTCACGGCCATATATATGGCACTAATGCTGGACTCAAACACAGGAAAGGAAAAAGTGAGCATATGCACGGACAGCCTAACCTCACTTTACCAATTACAAAACATGAGAAGAAGGCCACACACGCTGGAAAGGCATGTACACAGGGATATACTATGGAAAATAATGAAGCAAATACAAACGCTCAACGGGGAAGGGACAAAGGTGGCCCTATACAAGGTCAAAGCGCACGTGGGAATACATGGAAACGAAATGGCGGATGAGGTAGCCAAAAAGGCATGTGAGGAGGGGGAATACGGCTTAAACCATGACAACACAGACACAGTAAGGTTACTAGCAATCTGTGAGTCCACGGGAAGACAACTGGAAGGACACCAAGCAATATTTAACCATGTTTCTCTTTTGCTCGAATCCTCATTTGCCAAAGGCAGGCACTGCAATACATTTCATTAAAATGATTTTGTAAAGTGTTTAAAATGCATTTTGTGCTTTTTACATGCTTTCTAAATTCATGTTTTTGATGAGATGTCCAGACTGTCTGTGCACGTCACCAAAAGGAAAGAGTCCTCTGGGTCGGGAGCGGTGGGAAGAGCAAAAGGAACAGAGCTGAACAGGCGTGTCGCTTCGTGGCTACTTGTACATCCTGTTTGTGTCACGGAGCTACATGTGTCATTCGGCTCTACTGCAGCAGGAGTCACGGATTTAGAAAGTCTGAAACCACAAAAATTCTGTTGCACTCCAATTTGAACATTTCTCTTTTGCTCGAATCCTCATTTGCCATGAAACCAAAGATGAAACTGTGAGGCACACAAAAGAAATCTGATCTCTGTCACTGTGACCATGTTAACCAAGCGAAGTAGTAGTCCATGTCTGCGTCCCTCAGAGCTGTCGGGTCGATGTAGTGTTGCACTGCCGAAGAGAACTGTGACCAGCCTCCCAGGAAGCACACTTTCTCCATTGTAACACCCACAGCTCGAGCACACGTCGTGGCACCCTTCCGGGTGCTGTGTGCAGAAAAGTGACCTCCTTCAGGAGGTCTGCAGTCCAGCTCGCTGAGAGCTAGACCAATCCAGTCATTTGCCACGGAAGCCTTGAAGTTCTTCGGGTCCTCGGGTAGCAGCCAGTAGGCGTCAGGTTGAGTCTTCTCAGAAATGCTCCAAGCTGTGTCACGGTAGAACTCCCAGTGCTCGATCAGCTCCTTCAACAGAGCCACCCCCTTCCAGGGGATTGTAAGGCGTCGCTTCACTCGATGGTGTCGCCGTCCCTTCTCCTTCAGTAGCACCACTGAGAACTCATCGTCGCCACAATGAACGTGCTGCCGTGACAACGAGGTCCCCGTGTCCGGTCTGCCGAAGGTCACGAAGGCCACAACCACGTAGGTAAAGGCTCGCAGTAGCTGCAGCTCCTCAGGCGATCTCGGATTCAACTTGAGCGCTGCTTCGTGCACCCGTCGTACGTGTGCTGCTGGCAGCCACGTCCGCTGGGTCTCGATGTTCTCCTCCTGCACCGCCAGCTCCGCCTGGATGGTCGCCATCCCCTTCACAGCTCGGGTCACAGAACGCCCCTTCGCTGGTCCAGAGAAACCAAGGTCCTCGTGGTAGTTGTTGATGGCGGACAGGTACGGCTGTAAGGATGCCGACTGGATGTTCCCGTCCTCCAACAGAGAGGCGATGTACAGCAACACAGTCGCCTCCGACGCTGGCAGCCACGGCCGTTGGTCACGCTCACAAAATAAAATGAATCGCCGTGCCTTCGGTCCGTAGTTGTCCTTCGTCGTGTCCAGCAGTGCCTTTTTCTGCATCGACACCGCCAGTTCGGTGAGCCGGGAAGGTCCCAACTCACCCCTCCACCGCTCACAAAGTGAGTGCGTGAGGAAATTTTGTACAGCACCACCGCGCTTGTACTCTTCGTAGTTGCCTCCGCTGCTCCGCTCGGTGTTCTCGCCGTCCGCGTCTGTTGTCTCGTCCGTGTTGTTGATGATTTTGAAGTTCTCTTCGGACAAGTCTAGCGTCTCCTCGTCGCCGTCGTCGTACAGCACGTGCGCCTTCCCGTCCTCGTTGAACTCCTTCACCACACCCGGGTAGAAGCAGTCATCGTCCTCCCAGAACACCTCGATTTTCGTACCCACGGTCACCTTGCTTGCTGTCGTACTCGTAGCAGAGCTTCTTCGTACTTCAGCAGCGTAGTAACTCACGGGCGCGCCTCGATGAAGAACATCACAGCGTCCCATTTCGAGGGCCCGAGCAGCTCGGACCCTCCCAGCCTGCTCGGAGTGAACAGGTCCCTGCGCCGTGGCATGATCACCACCTCGGTGGCCAGGGCTTCCAGCTCTCTAAACCAGGACTGTCCCGGCCAGTACGGAGCCACCACCGTAGCAGCGGCCCCCTCCTCCCGCAGCTTGTGCGCCACCTCGTCCAGCAGCGCCCACGGGGGTTCACCCAATTGTTCTCCCCCCGCCAGTCGTACGTCAGAGAGTCCACACCTTCGCACTTCGGGTCTTTCCACGCAGCGTAGTACCGAGGAAGCTGCGCGGAGATCTCGGAAGCGAACCGGTCGACTGTGTAGGGCCCCCACTGCTTGTTGGCCCACACGAACCAGTCCCGATTCAGCCGCCAGTCGTCCAAATCCTCGCAACGCGAAAGGTTGTCGGCCCACACGTTGGCCTCGCTGCGGATGTACCGAGCCTGCAACTCGATGTCGTGCAGATCCAGTAGCAGCCAGAGTCTCCTCATTCTCCTCATCAGGTCCGGGTTCCTGGAGGTGAAGTGTGACAGCATCGCCACCACCGCCTGGTTGTCGCAGTAGAGCCGTATGACCTTGCCCTCCAGCTCCTGCAGGAACGCTTGTACGGTCTTGTACACGGCCTCCAGCTCCAGGTGTGTAATGTGCCAGCAGCGCATCTCGTCTGGCCAGAAACCTCGCGCGGGGAACTTCAGGTTCAGCACTCCTCCCCACGCCGTCATCGAAGAGTCCGTGTGCACCTTCGCTCTCGTCGGGGATCTCCAGATCTTGCGCCCGTTCCACCTGCTCCTCACAGGCAGCCTGGACCACCATTCTAAGTCCCCCCGAGCTGAACGCGAGATTTTTACCTTCGCTCCCCAGTTGCGTTTCTCCGCCAGCACGAAGTAGAGCTCCCGTAGGTAGAGCCGCGCCGCTGGTACTGCCAAGTACACGGATTGGCAGAGTCCCGTGAAGGACGCCAGTCTCCTGGCAGGAATCCACCTCCGATTTCTCGCTGCGTCGCACAGGATCTCCTTCGCCTTGGTGTGGATTTTGTGCACCCGTCGTTCTGTCACACGGAATTGTCCCAGCTTCAGGTCCACCTCCAGCCCGAGGTGCTCCACCACCTGCGTAGGCTCCCAGTGGCCCTTCTTCTCGTTCCGCCGTAGGCCAAGTCGATGAAGCACCAGTTGAACTTTTTCTCGACGCAGAAAGCCTTCTCGCTGAGAGTCGACCAGCACCAGAAAATCGTCCATGTACGGTAGTACTCGCATTCCGCTGTGACGGTTCGCGTCCCCGCCAACACCACCGGTCCTGCGACGGACTGACCATCGCTGTCGTACTGCGAAACCGTCCCGCAGTCTCTTGATTTCTCTGCGATCCTCCGCTGCCTGTGGAGAACGCAAAGCCTCCACCATCACGCGTACGAACTTGCAGAAGACTCTCGGAGCGTCGCTCCATCCGAACGGCATCGCTGAACATTGAAGCAGGTCCCCAAGCAGGTCGAACTGCATGAACTTCTGGAAGTCCGGGTGGATTCCCAGCGCGTGAAAACCGTCCTGGAGGTCGAAGCTGAAGCACCAGTCGCCCGGTTTCGCCAGTCTCCTTAGTTTCTTCAGCGTCTCCATCTTCACACGATTTTTTACACACCACTGGTTCAGCCATCGGAAGTCCACCACCAGTCTCCACTTGTTCGTACCCGGTTTTGGCACTAAAAAAGCGCGAGAAACGTGAGATCTTCTCGTCGCTCTCGTCCAGGCACCGTTCTCCAGCAGCCTCTCCTTCTCCGCGTCCAGCCACACCTGCTGCTGCCGCGTAGCATCCCTCAGTGACACCCCGTGGTCGAACGGAGGCGGAGGCTTGCGCTTCCACCTCAACTTCACCCCGTGAGTAATCCATTGCATCACCTCGGAACTGGCGCCCGCCGCGCGCCATGCTCCCCTCCGCTGTCTCACCTATTGTTGCACGGTGAGTTTCCCCCGTCCAGCACCCGGAGAGGGCTGTTGCGCTGGACGGGGTGGCGGCACGCACATCACGCATCGGCCGCAGGCTTTCCGCCCTGGCCCTTGCCGCCGCCTTTGTCGGTAGGCTGCTTACCATCCTTCTCCTCGTTCTTACGCTCCTTCCAGCGGTCGCGGTCCCGTGGATCTTTCACAACCCGCGTTTCCGCGCTCGCTGCGTTCTTCGACGTAAGGTTCAGCATCGCCCTGCCGCGGTTCTTGTCGAAGTCGTTCAGCCACCGCTGTAACACCTCGTCCGCCACCACGCCGTCTGCTGCCTGGTAGACCCTGTCCTCCACGAACTGCAGCTTTGCGCGTAGAGCGTCTGATCCTCCACGCTGCGAAGAACCAGGCTCCTGCTCCAGCTGCCCGCGCAGTTCCAGCATCGTCCAACGGTTGCAAAGCAACGCGTACACGCCGTGGACCGAGTTGGTAACCTCGTGGAAGTGTTTCTGCCATTCTCTCAGCGTCAATCCGGAGTCTTCGTTCACGTCCAACGTCTGGTTGCACGCGTTCACCACGTCGTGCAAATAAGACAGCGCTGGAGCCAGAACCATGCACTCGTACTTCATCGAAGAGTTGGACTTCTTGGAGAGCGCGTCGTACGTCTTGCTGCCGTGCAGGTCGTACAACTGCGGCATCCTCGTTGTCAGTGTCGCCGGCCGCGGTGGGAACGGGTTGACGGAGGCTGCCGGCACGTAGTCCAGCTTCTTCCTTCTCTCCAGAAGTTGCTCGGCGGTCTTGGCTGCGGATTCCGGGTCAGAAGTCCCAGGCTTCGCTGCCACCTTCGCCTCCAGCTCAACGTTGATTTGTGCTTGACGTTGAAGCTCATCACGCAGCAGTCGATGATCCTCTGCCTGCTACCTCTGCATCTCAAGCAGCTCCCCTTGCTGCTTTTGCATTGACAGAATTTGTTGCATCAGCACGTCCTGAGTGGACGGTGCTGCCGGGGAAGGGGAAGCCTGCCCGATGTCCGGCTTCCCCGGGAGGGGAGGGAATTCCTCTGTAGACTTGCCCTTCGAAGAACCAGCCATTTTCTCTCCCTCAGAGGAGTAACAGTGAAGTCAATCGTACTGTCGTAGCCGCTGTGAAGCCGTCGTTTGAAGTCGTAACGCCGTCCCCGCGACTTCTCTGTCAGATCTCCTGTCGTCGTTCGATCGCCGTCGTACAACCAAGTGGTCTAGTCACTACCTACTCTACTGTTTTACCGGTGAAACAGGTGAAGAAAATTACAAAATCGGATTTGCAGTGTGCCTCACAGAGTACCGTAGGTACCCGTGAAGTTCCTGTTTGCAAGAGCAAAAGGAACAAAGCTCTACTGCAGCAGGAGTCACAGATTGTGAAAGTCTGAAACCACAAAAATTCTGTTGCACTCCAATTTGAACATGTCTTTTTATTTCCTCATTCGCGGTTTTGGTTTCTGTAATAATTGCTACATCAATCTCCCATTTCTTCATTTGTTCCTCCAGTTCGTACAGCGAATGCCTTGCGCCCTGTATGTTCCATGTTAGGAAATTTATGGTGTGTGGTTGTTCGCCTCGCAGTTCCTCGAGGTTTAAGTTCTCCGTTTTCGGCATGCCCCCTCCCCATTGTTTTAGTGCTTCGAGAGACCCTTTGGCTTCCTCGTTGTTCCGTTTTTGTTGGTGTATTAGGTGGCGGGTTTTTTCTGGTGCTTGCGGGAGGTCGCAGATTTCTTCTTGCTGTCGTTCTTCTCTCCTCCTTTAGTTTGTCGTTTGCTTGTTCAACGCTTTCCGGCCAGAACTGTAGCGTGGTCTGGACTAGCCTGTCCGTGGAGAGTATGTTCTTTTCTTCTGTTGCTTCGCCTGTGACCTGTTGCTCCTTGGTGGGAGCCATGTTGTAATCCATTTGTTCGTCATCGCTTTTCGTGTCCTCCTCAGTCGGCCTGGTTGTTTGTCTCGTTACCGGCTCTGTCTGTCGAGCCTTCCCCTGTGCCTGTGCCGCATTTCTAACCCCCAGCTTGAAGTGCCCTGGTTTGCCATCAACATGCCAATATTTCCAGCTTCCCGCCATTCGTGCTGCCTGCTACCCTTGGCTGAAGGTTTCCCATTCTGGAGGTGTGCTGTGTGTCGTCAGTCCACTGTAGGTCCCTTTTTGCCAGTCATAAATTTCTCGCAATTGGGCCCATACATCTACAACCGTTAGTAGTTCGTTATGTTTTCCTATTCCTCCAGTTGGTAGCCATACATGCGCCTGCATGTCTTGGTGTGTTATTGTGAGCATCACCATTCCCCATTTTTCTTCGTCTCTAATTGCTATTTGGGTTCGGCCGTCTGTTGTCAGCTTTTCCATTGTTTCGCTTATAAGGGTGTCATTTTCTTCTCGTAGTGCTTGGAGGGCTTCCCCGACTTCCATTAGTGTGTGAATGCCGACCCCTTGTTGTCGCATCATGTTCTCCACTTGCTCCCTTGTGTAGTCCCGTGTCATTTCCCTCATGAAGGCATCCGCCGCGCACGTTCCTCTAACTTGCTCTTTTTGTACTCCGGTCTTTTTCATTTGAACTTCCCTGGTCACCTCGACCTCTTTGGTGTCCTGTTCCGTGTGCAGCGTATTTTCCCTCATAATGGCCGCCCTTATCGTTGGTCTGAATTTGTCCCTGCACCTGTTTGCTATTTCCGTAGTGTGCAGCACAACGCATCGACTGGTATGGAGCGTATTTGTGTACACATGCTGTACCCATGCTCCGTTTCGTTCCTGTGACCATTGTTGCCACAGTTCTGCAATGTATATCACCCAAACGCCGCAGTTGTATGCGTCATATTGGTGCTTGTCATACATTAGCGTGGCCCGGGATTCTTGGCACCCCATTACTTCCTTGTTATCCTTTACCCATCCGCTTATCGCTGTTTGTAGCTCCTCCGTCAGAACATTTTCCTCGGGGCGGTTTTCTTTCGCGTTTACTTTTCTGCACCCATAGAGTCGTACACATAGGCCTGCAACGTGCGGTTATCCCCCGTGCCGCAGACTCCTATCATTAATAGCAACCAGTGTCCGTTTCCTATTACGGGTATTTGAGTGCCGCCCCCTTTGGTAACTTTTCTTTTCATCATTTCCAGGAATTTCCCGTCATTCTCCTTAAGTAGCCTCAGTATCTCCGGTATGGTTGTTGACCCCGGGGGGTTTTCTTCCAGTTCCTCGAGTGCAAGGTCCACTTGGTACATATTCAGCTTTCCATCCTCTGTAAATATCCCTTGTGTGACGGAGTTCCTAGGGTACTGCCCTTCCGTTCCCCTCGCCGAATGCGCCCCTCCCCCAATGTGGGAGGGCCGTTGTGGTGCTATGGCTTCCTTTCTCGTATTTTTCATTTCCACTCTTTCCTTCTGGTAGGGTCTTGTGTTCAGGGCTCCCTCATGTGCTGCCACCGTTTCCTTCTCCGTTGTTTTCACCCCCTTGCTGGAGTATTTTGGTGTTGTTCTGTGTTGTAAGCTTTCCGTTGCTCCTTGTGCCTTCTGCGTTTGTTCCCCCAGCATTCTAAGCGCATCCAGTGTTACGTGCATAGCCATTATTGGGGCCCATGCCATCCTTGCTGTGCTCCGGCTTTCGCCCGTTACGCGACGCATCTCGCCGTGTCTCTGCATCCACCTACTTTGGTTCATGTCTTTTGTTACTAGCCTTACCGCCTGCTTGCATCTTACTAGCTTCGGCCTGTCGTACTTAGTCCGTTGTACCCATTTGCATGTTTTCCCCCTTATGTGTTCACTCCAGTACCTTCTTCCTCGCTTGTGTGCATACGCGTGCTCTCGTCGGTTTGCCTTGAAGAAGTATGTGAAACTTCTCCTGACGCTTATCCTTCCTTCCTCTTCTGCTTTTGTGACGAACCACCTTGGGTCCCTTGTGAACCTGTGCGGCGTCGTTCCTTGGTTTTGGTTACCATTCCTTAGTGGTGGCCCTGCATCCTCACCCGCGCTTGTTATAGTTGTCTATCGGAGTGTTTCTACTTTCATCATGCTCTCCTCCTGTGTCTCATGTTCGGTATGTTTTCTTTCCAGTGTTCCTTTGTGCACATTTATTTCCGCCCCTTTGTCGGTTTCCTTGCGTTCTTTTACTTTTGCATTTTGAGTTGGCTTCTGGCCCAACCTTTTTTGTCTGCCCTTGCTACTCCCTATTAGGCCCGTAATCATAGCAAAAATTGCAGTTGTCATCTTGTCCATTACGGCTTTGTCGTGAGTGTGGGCCGTCTTTCGCCAACTTTTTTCACATGAATTTTGTTTCGTACTTTCCTTAGGGTCGAGAGTTTCGCGAGGTCGTAAGGTCAGGTTATTTATTTGTGTCCCGTTCCCATGCACGTCCTGTTGTATGCATGTCGGAAGCGCCTTCACAGAGTATTCAATTACCAGGGTCATTTTTGTGCAGTTTCGGTTATCCGCTAATTGCTTCTAGCATAGGTCGCTTGTGGCCCAACTTCGTACATTCGTACTTGTTTTTATTTTCCCTGTCCATTTAACCATATGCGGGTATCGCGTAAAGCATTTCTGCCCAGTTTTGACCTCATGTGCCCCTGTTCCCCCCTTTTTCTTTAGGTGTGTCCCCTCAGAGTTAGGGTTTCCTCTTATTATCTTGTGCATAGTCGTATAGTCTGCTTTACTTGACTGCTTACTTTTCCGTATGCTTTGTGGTTCATTTTTGTTGCTCGTGTCTCGCTCTTTTCGCCAGTTTTCGTGTGCCCCGCATTTTGTGTCGTTTTCTTTGTTACGCGTTACATGTGTGTGCAGCCTTCCCTTGTTGTCCTTGCTGCATATTTGGGCTACGTACCGTTTCAAATGTCGTTGTGTACATCCGTTGAGTGCCTCCTTAATATATTTCATCCTGGGGTTCATTTTCGCAAAACTTCGGTTTTTTACGAATTGCTCCCAGCACAATTCGCTTGAGGTCCAATGTTGCCCATTTGCTCTTATTTTCATTTTCCTATCTTGTTTTGACCGATGTAAGCATTGTGCAGAGTATTTTTGCCCAATTTTGCTTTTGTGTGCCTCTATTCCTCTGTTTTCCTTTAGGTATGTCCCCTCTGGGTTAGGGTTTCCCCTTATTCCAACAAATATAGCCGCATAGTTAGTTTCGTTTGTCCATTTTCTGTTCCGTATGCCTTGTGCGTCGTTTCGACTGCCGGTGTCCTTCTTGTTGCTCCAATTGCCACGTACTTCTCGCTTGGTGTCACCTTCCTTGTTACGCGTTACATATGTGTGCAGCCTCCCCGTGCTCTCCTTGCTGCATTTTTGGGCCTCGCTTCTTTTCCTATGTTGCTGTGTACCCCCCTAGGGTACCCCCTTAAAATATTTCGTATCGGGGTCTGCTTTCACAAAATGTCGGTTTTTTACGAATTGTTCCCAGCACAATTCGCTAAATGTCCAATGTCGTCCGTTCATGCTTATTTTCATTTCACCTCCGCGTTTCACCATTTGTAGGCATTGTGCAAAATATTTCTGTCCAATTTTGCCCTTATGTGCCCCTATTCCCCCCTTTCCCTGTAGGTATGTCTCCTCCGGGTTAGGGTTTCCCCTCATTATCCTGTATATAGTCATGCGGTTTGTTTTAATCAACGGCTTCCCTTTCAGTGTACCTTGTGGGTTATTTTCATAGCCAGTATTCCTGACGCTCTGCCAGCGTTCATGTGTTTCTATCTCCGCACTGCCTTCCTTGTTACGCGTTACATATGCCTGTAGCCTCCTCCCGTCCTCCTCACCGCATATCTGAGCTCCGTTCTTCTCAATATGTCGTTGTGCATGCCCCTTGGGTGTCTCCTTGAAATATTGCTCCACTGGAGTTGTTTTTACAAAACTTCACATTTTAACGTAGAGCTCCAGGAGCAATTCGTTAAACATCATAAGTTGCCAGTTTCTTCCGAGAGTTTGCATATTGCCTGTCCATGTGTAGTACAGTCCTCCCAGTAATTTTCCTATAGAGCTGTTCGTTGTCATTCCCCTCATGGGCCTTTTGGTGTTTAGTTTGCTTAGGGTGGGCTTAGGGTTTCTCCCGTTTTCTAGTGGGCTTACTTTAATATGTTCTCTTCTGCATATCATCCCTGTGCCTGGAGCACATGCCTCGGGTGCTTTGTTTGTTCCTTTGGTCTTGTTTCCTACTTCAAGGTGTATCTTATTGCAACTGTTGTTGCTTAATATCTTGTATGTATGCCTACTATTAGTCTTTGTAGCCATGGTTTCAGGTGTGCCTACTCTTTCCTTATGGTTACTTAAGTTCGATGCTGCCACCGTGCTGGCAGTGCAGGGGTTGTTGGTGCAGTTTTTATCATACACCCTTTCACACTTATGTCCGGCTGTAGGCCTTGCAGCCAGGGTTCCGATCAGCCCAGTGCAGGAGTACAGGTGCGATGTGTGCTTGTCACTGACAGGAAGGCAAATTTCAGCAGGATTACTGTTTACTTTAAATACTTGTTTGTTGCCCAGGATTTTATTGTGTCCGGGGCTTTGTCCCGGCTTAGGGCTGTCAGGGCCTATACAGGGTGTTGCCTCTTGCTGGCTATGCCTAAGTCTTTGTGCGATGGCCGCGACCCGTGCGTGGCTCCTCCAGCTTCTTCCTTTCGTCTGACTTGTCCTGCGATGCAAACAGGAAGCCCACCCGTTCTTATTCAGCTGATTTTCCTTATTCTTTTGCTGTATGTGCACCACGGGCCCTTTGCACGTGATGGAGTTCCACTTGTTGCTATGGGCTCGATTTTGGCACCTGTGTCTGGGTTTTTCAGTCAGATTTTTCACTGTCAGGCCTTTCCCTCCAACGCCATATGCGAGGGGTCTTTTGTCTTGTGTGGATGATTTTTCCCAAGGGGGAAGGGAGCTTACCCGTGCTCTTTGCAGCCGCCTCAGCTCGGCTCGGGTCCCCTCGTCGATCTCCATACTCGCTTCGCTGTCAGATGTGGCCTCACGGGGGCGGCGAAGAACCTTCTTGGTCGGTTCGGGGGTGTGGTGGCCCTTCAGCAGCTTGGCCAGGGCCTTGTTCGAGTTGCTGAAGGACTCGAGGATCTCGCCCGCTATTCCGAGATGCTTGGTGTTGAAGGTGCGGGTCTCGTCGGTGAGGTCGATTACACAGGCGTTGACCTCGTCCACCTTGTCCGAGACCTGGTTTGTCGCCTGCACGCTCTCCTTGAAGCCGTTCTTGCAGGTGTCCTCCAGTTTTTCGACCGCGTTGCGGAGCCTCAGGATCTCCCCGTCACCAGTCGACCCGCCCTTCACGACCTTTGCCCACGGGCTGGTGAGCTTGTCTTCCAGTGCCTGTACAACAGCCTCCGTCTGGTCCGTCCCCCAAGCTGATGGCGCTGCCTGTCGCCTTTTGCCCTTGAACTTGTCGCCAGTCCGCGAGAAGTCCGAGTGCTGCAGGAGGTAAAAGCGATTTTTGCTGGGGAGCAAGAACCGAACCGTGCGTCGGTCCTGTTTCCCCTGCCACTCGTAAGCAGCTTCGCTCGCCAGTAAAGAGATTGCCGCCCCTCGTCGCTCTCATACGCAGGTAGGTCTCGAGTTTTTCTGGGTCAGTGCCCGGTCTCACCGTTGTCGCTAGGAGTAGTTTTAGATGTTCATCTTCCTCCCCTAGGCCCACATGCGTGAACAGTTCCCGTGTGGCGCGGACCAAGTCCGGGAGGTCAGTGGTCACGTTGATGGAGCTGCCCTTGTCCACCACTATTATTTCAGTCTCGTCCTCGTTTCTATTCGCGAGCGATGGCCGTATTCGCTGAACCGAATATTCCGCAAGACCTGGAAAGGCCAGCGCTTTCGACTCGATGTTGTTTGCCGCCTCCTCGGTGATGGCTACCAGTCGGATGCTGTTCGTTATTTTTTTCATGTATGCTGGAAGCCCCCGCGCCCCCTTGATGGCCGACTCGATGAAACCCATATTGCGCAGTTGCTTCTCCAGGTCTTTGGTGGTGTGCCCACGTAGCTGTTCGCTTATCACGTGGAGCTGGCGCTCCGCGTTTCCCGTTCTGGTTTGTCGTGGGTGGAAAACTCTTACCCGCGGGATGCAGACGTCCGTCAAATGGAAGTCGTCAGACCCAAGTGGTACACAGTGCAGCGGGAGATGCACGAGTGAGGTCGCCAGCGCAGTGATGGCATATTCGCTCTTCTCAAAAGTCAGATGGAACTCAGCCACCTTGTTAGCATACCAACGCAGTTGCGTTTGACCGCAGCGTAGAACTGGAGTGCCCTCGGGAAGGTTGTGGAAGTGCCTGATTGCGGACTCAAGGTGGCCGATGTACAGGATTGCAGTTTTCGGTTCTTCGCGGAAGGGCCCCACTGTTACTTGGGGCCCCCTCGCGTGCATACCCATTCCGTCTTGCTCTTCTGGCAGCAGGTCCGTGCAGTTCACAACAAGCTGGTAGTGAGTTTTCCCGTGCCCGCCCGGGACCCCGTATACGGTCTCCAGCGGGAAGCCCCGTTGGTATTTTACTGTCCGCGTGTCCTCGTACACCGTGCGTGGCCATGTATTCAGCCACGGCCTCCAGCGCCGTCATGTCAGCGCCCGCTGCACCGGCGGCCTCAATTAGTTTTGTCATGTCTTCACCATGTGAGTCAGAGAGGTCCGGCATTGTGGCTCCACCTGGGTACGCGTTGGTCTTTCTCGCGACGTGTTCGCTGATTTCCTTATTGAACTCTTCAGTGTTCGCCTGATCGGCCGCTCCTCGGCTGTGGTCCATGTGTCTTCCTGATTTTTCATCTTGCCCCACTTGTTGGGGACTTCTCTCTCCGAATTTGCGCACATTGCCGGCTTTCATGTTGGCTTTCTTAGGTTTTTCAGTGGCTGTACGGCTTGCGTCTGGTTTGCTTTGACAGGGGTTTCGAGCACTACATGTAAAATACGGCGCAGTGAGGCAGGAATTGACAACATGGGGACATACCTGTCGCGTACCTGGTTCCAATAAATCTTCATTTGTGCCGTTGAATAAGAACGTTGCCAGAATTTCGAAAATTACCACACTGAAAATTGCTCTAACAAACTTTTTTGAGACCGTTACCTGCCCCCGCGGCCTGGACCGGGGTGGCACGCTTGGGCGGCTCATCGAAAATTGACCGCCATCACACCTCCCCCTCGCAAAACTCATAATACGGGACTTATCACCTCCTCCTAGCAACATAGTATCAGGGCCCCTATCACACCTCCTCCTCGCGACACTAATACCCGGGTCTATCACCAGCTTCCTCCTCACACCTTACTCACTGTATCCAGGCTATCACACACACTCCCCTCGACATTCATATCCAGGCCCTATCACACCTCCTCCTTGAGCAACGTATTTTGCCTTGTCACACCTCCTCCTCGCCACACTGTATCAGGCCCTGTAACACCTCCCCTCACGACACTCATAACCGGACCCTATCACACCTCCACCTCACAACACTCATATCCAAGCCCTATCACACCTCCTCCTCACAACAATCATGCCCAGGCCCTATCACACCTACCCCTCTTACACTTATATCCGGGCCCTGTCTCACCTCCACCTCACAACACTCATACCCGGGCGCTGTCACGCCTCGTCAGTTTACCCAGGCTCTATCACACCTTCTCCTCACAACACTCATATCCAGGCCCTATCACACCTCCCTCTTGCGAAACTCATGCCGGACCCCCATCACCCTCCCTCCTCGCGACACCTTCATCCCAAGGCCTTATCACACCCTGCTACCAGCAGAAACTCATACCGGACATATCTGCACCTCCCCTGTGACACTTATGTGAGCCTATCTACCCTCACACCACCTCTTCAAGCGACACTTATGTCAAGGGCCTTATCACACACTCCCCTCGCCCGAAACTCCTTTTTAGGGCCTTATCACACTCCTCCTGTGACCCACTTATGTCAGGAGGCCTATCACACCTCCTCCTGCAACAACACTCATATCCGGACTATCACCTCCCCTATAGCTCCTCACTGCTGGATTCTCTGGCACCTCACTCCTCGCCCAACGCACTCATATCCGGACCCTATACACTCCTCGCCACGCTCATATCCGGGACCACCTTCAGCACCTCCTCCTATAACACTCATATCCAGGCAAATCTGCCTCCTCCTCCCAACACTCAGATTCCGAGGGACCCTATTACACTCCCCCCTGTGACCTCATATCACGGGCCCTCCTCACCTCCCCCATGACACTCATATCCGGCCATGTCCTCCCCCTCATGACACTCATATCCAGGCCTATCACCTCCCCTCCCAATAATTTAACCCAGGCCCCTATCACCTCTTCCTCATGACCTCATGTCATTTCTGTCCTCCTTCTCGCAACAATAACATATATATATATATATAATAAAGACACCATTTTGACTGGGTGGGCTGGATTCTAAAGGGAGCCATTCCCTTTCCACCCCCCATCGCTATTAAGTTTTGATGTGTACTGCACTTTCATGCAAAGCAAGGAACTCGGTTTGCACTCGGTCGGCTTAACCCCTTACTGAAGCCCACGGCAAGGGCTAGACAGATATCTGAACCGCAGATTCTACAAGGCAGGATTAGTTTCGAAGCGGTCAAAATACTTTAGACAGCAGGGGCCTAGGCGAACAGATCAACACTTGCAAGCAGTGGAGTAGGGTGATGTGGGATCCTAAGTTGTCCACGTATCGTTGATCGGGTTCTTAGGATTATGGGTAAGCCGTCTCCCGCGGTCCCACGGGTCCTCCGGATCCTCTCACCGCAAATACAACACAGATTCCGCCGCTGAAAAAACCTTAGTGGGAAAAGCGGCTCGATTGAAGTGCTGGGACCATATTGTCCGAAGATTAGCAAAGCATGAGGTCCTACAAAAGGGGATTTGTCGCGATGCCCTTTCTACAACAAAACTGGTGACTGATTAAAGTATCTCTACTGTCTGGCAAAATCATCGGTCGTAGACTTTGAACATGGATCGCCCCTCAGGGCTAAGTGATGCCGAACGCTGCAGCATGATCGCCTGCTTCTCCATAGCTGGCACTGACTCTGAGCGTTTGCTGTGAAACTCTTTTTTCCATGAAAACGATCTTCTTGCCTTGGGATTCTTACGATCTCCTTTGTCACCAGTACTGCCTTTTGCTCTTTTCCTCCTTGTGGGCGTAGGTCCTAAGGCCACAAAGGATGAAGTGGCGGCTGGTGTCACTGGTTCTGGCTCTCCTGACTGAGTTGGAGCTGCGCAAGTTTTCACCAAAATATCTGAGCTCTATTTCTTTGAGGGTTGTTTCGCGCAAGGTGATGGAACGTCTGTTGGCTCAGTGTCTCTTTTATCATACTGTTTGCGTGATTCTCGGAGATTTTTGCGCCTCAGCATTCTCGCACGAGGGCCCTTACTATCCATGGCTCCCATGGACGTCTGACTTTCCTGTTTCGAAATTAAGGCACGTTTCGCAGTGGTTACTGTGGCTCGCGCCTTGGTATCCAACGGCTGAACAACTTCGAGCAGATTTCTTGTGACAGAGAGCTGAGAAAGAGATCGCGAACCAGCTGCCTCCTGCGAAAGCGTGGTGAAATTCCCTTTTGCCAAACTCAACATGCGTAATGCTGCTGAGGCACAACTCACAACCTGTCGTAGGTGGATTTCCACGCTCACAAGAAGCGGATCAGACGGCTGTTTTTTGCAACCGGATTTTGCCATACTGAGCCTCTACTCGTCTCGAAACGCGTGTTAAAATGTTCCTCAAAAATACAGTAATAATACCATATATACAAAATTTAAGCCACCCAATACCATAAAAATTATCGCAATAATATTACCATACAGTCGGTGAAATTTCCGGGAGAGGTGCACGCGTCAACGGGTCGGCGGAAAGTGCTTCTCGCAACACTCATATCCAAGCCCTGTCACACCTCCTCCTCGCGACACTCGTATCCGGGCCCTGTCACACCTCCCCTCGCAACACTCATATCCAGGGCCCTATCACACCTCACCCTCGCGATACTTATATCCAGTCCCTGTCACAACTCCCCTCGCAACACTCATAACCGGACCCTATCACACCTCCTCCATTTAACACATATATCCAGGCACTATCACACTCCTCCTCCCACAACACTCATATCCAGGCCCTGTCACACCTCCCCCTCGCAACCTTCATATCCAAGCCCTGTCACACCTCCTCGCGACACTCATATCCAAGCCCTATCACATCTCCTCCTCGCAACACTCATATCCGGCCCTATCACACCTCCTCCTCGCGACACTCATATCCGGGCCCTGCCACGCCTCCTCCTCGCAACACTCATATCCGGGCCCTGCCACGCCTCCTCCTCGCAACACTCATGTCCAGGTTCCATTTTGGATCCACCAGGAGAGCATACACCCTGGGTTTGGGATCTAGGCCTAATGGGTGATCATGCTGCCCATGCCCACTCCATTGACCGGGTATCCAGCGCACGGAACTGTGGATCGGGGTGGGCACAGATCCGCAGCACCGCGGGCGCCGAATGCATCGACATGAATGGTTATGACACAATCAAATTGCCACCCGGCAGCGCGAAGGCAGGGAGCGTGAAAGGTGTGAACCAACTACCTTTCAATGTGAGGGCGGGGAGTGTGAAAGGTGTGTGACCGGTTGCTCCGCAATGTGAGGGCAAGGAATGTGATAGATGTGGGCTTGACTGCCCAGCATTGAGGGTGGGGAGTGTAAAATGTGTTGAGAGCCCATTATCTTGCACCGTGAGGGCGGGGAACCTGAAATGTGTGGAATGTAGTGTGTGGCAGTGCAAAAGGGGGGAAATTCCCATCGTGGCCCTTTCCATCTCCTACGAACCCATTTCCAACCTTGAGTGATATTTGCATACTTGAATATTACACGCTAGGGGCACATTCACACTTAATTTCAGAGGGAAATAAAGTGGATACCCATCTGGAAACTCGGTTGTGACGGTACTTTACAGGTGAGCGAATTCGTGTTTTCACCAAGAATGCAATTCGATCGTCACATCAGGCCGATGTTGGTGAGAAAGGTGCTCACCCCTTCTCGCCTTCTTGGTGATCTGTAAGTGCGATAGAGGCGGCCTCCTTGGTGATCTGCAAGTGCGGAAGAGGCGTCATCCTTGGTGATCTGCAAGTGCGATAGAGGAGGCGGCCTCATTGGTGACTTGCAAGAGCTATGGAGGCGGGCTCATTGGGGATTTGCAAGTGTGAAAGAAGAGCATCCTTGGTGATCTGCAAGTGCGATAGAGGCGGCCTTCTTGGTGATGTGCAGTGCGGTAGAGGCGGCCTCCTTGGTGCCTCCTTGGTGATCTGTAAATGCGATAGAGGTAACCTCCTTGGTGATCTGAAAGTGCGATAGAAGAGGCGGCCTCATGGACGACCTGCAAAGTGTATGGAGGCGGGCTCATTGGGGATTCGCAAGTGTGAAAGAGCGTGCGCCCTTGGTGATCTGCAAGTGCGATAGAGGCGGCCTTCTTGGTGATGTGTAGTGCGGTAGAGGCGGCCCTCCTTGGTGATCTGTAAGTGCGATAGAGGTAGCCTCCTTGGTGATTTGCAAGTGCGATAGAAGAGGCGGCCTCCTTGGTGACCTGCAAGTGCTATGGAGGCGGCCTCCTTGGTGATCTGCACGTGCAAAAGAGGCGTCATCCTTGGTGATCTGCTAGTGCGATAGGCGGCCTTCTTGGTGATGTGCAAATGCGATAGAGGCGGGCTCATTGGTGATCTGCAGGTGCGATAGAAGTAGCCTGCTTGGTGATCTGCAAGTGCGGTAGAGGTGGCCTCATTGGTGACATGCAAGTGGTATGGAGGTGGCCTCCTTGGGGATTCGCAAGTGCGGAAAAGAGGCGTTATCCTTGGTGATCTGCAGGCTGCGATAGAGGCGGCCTTCTTGGTGATGTGCAAATGCGATAGAGGCGGGCTCATTGGTGATCTGCAAGTGCGATAGAGGTAGCCTGCTTGGTGATCTGCAAGTGCGGTAGAGGTGGCCTCATAGGTGACATGCAAGTGGTATGGAGGCGGCCTCCTTGGGGATCCGCAAGTGCGGAAAAGAGGCGTCATCCTTGGTGATCTGCAGGCTGCGATAGAGGCAGCCTACTTGGCGCTTTCCAAGTGCCATAGAGGCAGCCTCCTTAGTGATGTGTAAGTACGAAAGAGGCGGCTTGCTTGGTGCTTTCTAGGTTCCATAGAATTTGGAATCTAACATATTTCTTTTTCAACCTATGCCCAAATAGTTTTCGTGTTTCCAGTCTTTTTCCTTGCCTATCAATTTCATCCATTTATGCGGATGTGTCACTATATCCTTCTTGCTTTCAATTTGAAGTTGATACACGATGGTTGAGGCAATGGGAATTTCAGGGACACCAAAGATGCAAGAAGGGAGCAAGTCAAAAAAACTACGATCCAGAGCTCCTCGACGGAAATGAAACACTGTTCTCTCCTATCTAAGGGCCATGATGAGAAGTGGAGCATAAATCAGGTCGTGTTGTGGGTTTATTTGACGGTATACCTTGACATCCAACATTGCATTTGTGATTCGCGGATAATACCTTTACTAGTATCACCTTCACTAGTAGTACACATAGCCAACTTTCACACACTTTTGTGTATATATTATAGTTGGTTGCTTGTACATATGCCTACACCCTGTCGTGAACCCGTGTGTGCCTGTGGGCAGTACGACAGATGCTCGGAATAATGTTTTTGATTGAACGTGCAGAGGTACACAATTCGGATTTTATAATATACTGGATCAGGGCCAGATTGAGGTACAAACGATAATTCGGTTCCGAGTTCTAAAGGCTAAACACTTCTCAAGTGCTCTACTTATTCACTCGTCACTCAGGTTGCAGGGTCAACCACCCGGCAGCCGATGTCACACTACGGCTCAACGTTCAATTCCCGATTCGATCTCATTTCTAATTCCGATTCACCATTCTCGATTCAGATGTTACGTCGACAGACTGACACGATGACTGCCACACAGTACTGTCATACTATTGTATTGTCATACTGTCATACTGTCATACCCCCGACATCTGATATTCGATTTCATTGTCTTTCCGTTCCCGATGCGAATCTGACCATTCTTCGAGGGTCTGACTGGGTGCCACGATGACCACCCCACAGTACTGTCATACTACTATAGTGTCATACTATCATAGTGTCATAGTGTCATACCCCGGACATCTGGTACTCATTCTCATCGTGATCTCAAGCCCAATTTCACTGTCATCGTGCCAATCCCAGATTACTCCCGATGACACACATACAGACGCATGGGCATATCGGCTCACGCTGTGCCTCCGGGCACAACCCTCCCCCCTTTAGGAGTGGTCTACCTCCTGGGATCACTCCGCTAAGGTACCCATCTAAGTTCCAGTTCTTAGGTTCTCTGGTTCCTTTCTGTCTCCAGTTCCTAGGTTCTCTGGTTCCTCTTCGAACACAATGCCGCTACCAGGGCACCACTTTCACGGAGAAGGGTGCCGCTTGGAATCTAAAGCGGGTCTTCAGTCTTGCGGAGGCGTAGATGTCGGAAAAGTTGTCGCAGCAGGGGCGCTGGCACGGGATATACGCTCGCGGATTGACCTGCTCCAGTCTGCTGCGGATGAGGTCCCAGCTGAGCAGTTTCTGGGTGAGCACCGGTTGCCCATCTGCACGCACATGGTGTCGAAGCAGTGCAGCGTAACAAGGGCGTGGGTGGTGCTGAGTTCGTCCATATGCAGGTGGGCTTCATGTACTGCGTACCGTACATGCAGTAGGTACACACCAGGGGGGGGGAAGCTGGCGCATCATGGGGCGGAGCCGCAACGCGTTGGGAAAGCGACCTCTGGGGTTTTCCATGAACCAGTGTTTTGGCTCCAGGTAGTCGATGATCTGCAATGTTCGTCGCACGATTTTGTCAGCCTGGGGAAGATCAGGGGGTCCTCCAGTGGTGCGCGCTTGACTGTACTGTCTACAGGGGGGGCTTGCCCAAACGACATCGAAGAATCCAGGCGGGTATTGTTTGTAGTCCCACTGTAGGATGTCTTGCACATGAGTGGGATGCCAGATGTGTTCGGAGTCGAGGGTCACCACTGAAGCGGAGGGGAAGCAATTTAGGAATTCTCTTTCCACTGAACCGGTGCCGCTGAAAAGTACAAGAATTCTGGGCATGCGGGTTGCTTCCGTCTGGATCGCCAGTAGCTCTGTCACCAGTGCCAACGACCCATCTTCCGTGCGTTCTTGACGTTCCCACGGCAGAGGGGTATCATGTTCCATCTATTCGAGCTGGTCCAGTTCATCGCAGGGATTGGTGATGAGGTGAGCCAGTGTCATCCCAGCTTGAGCAGAGTGACGGCCACGCTGCTCACGTCGCCGAGTGGCTTCGTCGCGAACTTGTGCTTCCATGCGCAGCCTCGCTTGCTCGAATTCACGAAGTTGTTGAAGTGGGCCTCCGCGTTCGAGTTTGTCACGGGTCCTCCATTGGTCGTGAGCTTTGGAGTAGCCAGTCCAGCGAACTTTCCATTCTTCCACCTCTTTTCCTCGAACAGACCGCACCCGACGTGCAAGGATACGCTCAACGTGTGCTTCCTTCTGACCGTCCACTACCACCTCTTCAGGTACTGCCAGGTGATCACGCGCGGCGAAAGCGTCTTGACCGCTGGTGTACGGCTTGAGGCGGTGTTGAGCGAACACGTCGTGTATCCGCCAGTGAGGAGGGAGGCGTAGGCGGTAGGCTACTGGAGCTCCCCCGTCGGCCTCTGGCATGGTCATCTGCATATCACTGAAGAAGCGTTCGGTCACGGGGACTGGTCCATGCCAGCGTTTGGTCAACTTCCTACAGATGGAGCGATCCATCACCTTCTCTGTAAGGTGTTTCGCTTCTATCCAGACCAGATCTCCAACAGCATACTCCCGTTGTCCGTGCCTGCGATCAAACTGCTCGCGCTGTCGTTGTTGAGCCAGCTCCAACCGCTGTCTGGCGTCCCGCAGCTGCGACGAAAATTTCGCGGCCACTTCGTGTGCGGTACCTACTCCCCCTGTTCGTCGTCCAGCGGTGGACTGCGCGGCCTCCAGGAAAAGGTCCAACTGCGACAGCGGTGAGAACCCAAACACCAGCTCAAATGGTGTGAAGCCAGTAGATTCACTTCTGGAGTCATTGATCGCGAACTCCACGTTAGTGGTGAACAAGTCCCAGTCCTCCACATTAGCGTCCACGAAGGACCTGAGCATGTCCTCAATGACTCTATTGTTGTGTTCCGCCTGGCCGTCAGACCGAGGGTTGTACGGCGTGGTGCGAGCCACTTTTACACCCATTAGTCTCATGAGCTCTTGCCAGAAGGCATCCTGAAACCGCGGGTCACGGTCAGAGACGATCTTCATAGGTGCGCCATGCAAGCGCCACACCGAGTCAAAGTAGATTCTGGCCACCACGGTCGCCGAAGTTCATCGGTATGACGTGGACCATCTTCGTCAGCTTGCACGTGAAGGCCACAAAAGCGTCATTACCTCTCTCTGATACTGGCAAGCCGATGACGAAGTCCACTGCGACATCTTGCCACGGTCTGTTTGGGATGCTGTGAGGATTTAGCAACCCATCCGGGTAAGTTCCCCGCGGCCTCACCGATTGGCACACCGCGCAGGATGCAACCCAGGTACCCACGTCCTCTGCAGCACCACGCCAATAAAAGCGTCGCAGCACTCTTTCCAGAGTTTTGTCTCTCCCAGTGTGACCTGAGGACAATGACTCGTGAGCATGACGAATCACTACCTCCCGAAGCGGAGAATCCTCCCCCAGCACCAACTGATATCTCCCTGCTGCGGTTCTCCAAACTACCTCACCCACCAGCCTGAAGTCCTGTAGGCATTGGTGCGGCGCCGCCTTCACCTTCTCCCGCAGCGAACGGAGTGACCCCTCTCGGGTGTACTCCGCTTTCAGCGCACGCAGGAACTTCGAGTCTGACTGCTGGGAGACCGTGTCTCTGAAGTCTGCTGCCTCACCCGTCCTTATCACAACGGGAGTCGTTCGCGGATGTCTCACGCGTGCTGGCTGTGGTTTGGCGGGAGGGGCGTGCACTATCAAGACAGGCCAGCGAAGGTCGAAAGCCTTCCCATCTGGGTTCTCGAAGAACTGATTGGGCTCGCCCTTGTCATCGTGAGTAGGGACGACCTCCACGATATGCATATTGGCCTTTCTGAATAGCTTACGCCACGCGGGGAGTTTGGACTGGTGATCTGGCAGGACGAAGACCGCAGAAGTGTTCTCCGGGTCCGCCTTCCATTCTGTGATGTACTTGTTCAGAATCGCCTCCACAGTAATGTGTTTGGAGTTGTATGTAGGGTTACACCAAACCCGAAGACCCCTCCATTTTTCAGAAAGGCAGTTTGTCTAGAATCGATCCGCCTGTCTGTTGCGGCCGCCAAGGTCACAACAGGCGTTCACGTCGAAGGGTCCAAACTTCTCGGCGTACTTCGAGGAGTACTCTGCGCGAACACGCCAATTCTGCGAGTCCTCCGGGAGGCGAGCTTGACGCTTCTGTGGGGGAAGGATCGAGGGTGGAACTGACTGCTGGGGCGCCTTCTGTGGGGGTGGTGAGCTCGTTGGCGCCTTCTCAGTGGGCGCCGCCGATGTATCAGCTCGTGATGCAGGCGTTCGCGTCTTCAATAACACCGACTGTGGGGGTGCTGGGGTCGTAGAAGCTTTCCCAGCCCGTGACATACTCCTCGTTATCCTTATCTGAGGTGGAGCTCGGTCAGGGGGTTCGTGTGAAGTTTCTGTCGGCTTCGCGCTTTTGGCTTCAGGCCAGTCAGGCATGTCGAAGTCGAGGTCATCTCCCTTCGCCCCCTTATAGAGCTTCGGATTGACGAGAGCGATGGTCTCCCCCAGGTCCATTGCCTGCTCCGCCACGGAGAGGGTTTCCACTGCTGAAAGCCAACAGTCAACCGTCTGGGCCCAGTGGGGATGAGCCGCGGGTGGTGAACTGGTGAAGCATTCAGACTCCAGCGTTGCCATTTCTAATTCCGATTCGTCATTCTCGATTCAGATGTCACATCGACGGACTGACACGATGACTGTCATACAGTACTGTCATACTACTGTATTGTCATGGTGTCATACTGTCATACTGTCATACCCCCGACATCTGATACTCGATTTCATTGTCTTTCTGATCCTGATGCGAATCCGGCTATTCCCCGAGGGTCTGACTAAGTGCCACGATGACCACCCCACAGTACTGTCATACTAATATAGTGTCATAGTGTCATACTGCCATACTGTCATACTGTCATACTGTCATACCTCGGACATCTGGTACTCATTCTCATCGTGATTTCAAGCCCAATTCCACTGTCATCGTGTCAACCCCAGATTACTCCCGACGACACACACACATACCCATAGACATATCGGCGCACGCTGTGCCTCCGGGCACAAAGGTGATGAAGCAGTGGCAGCACCGGTAAATGTCACCGACGCCCCGACTGCTCCACGGGAAGAAGAACCTACCTCTTTCACTCAAATTTCCGAACCCAAAGATAGTTCTGGGGAGGACGAGGAGGATGAGATTGTCCTCCAACCCCTCCGCTCTTACCCTCTAGAACGCCGCACGCAGAGCCGCGCCAGACGACGCGCTCACGGACAGGAGCGACGCGCTAAGGAGCGGCAGCGGCAAGCAGACCGCGACCTGGAGGGTGGGTGGTATTTTGGTCCTGATCCTCTTCCTCAGCCTGCACCACCTCGTACGAGACCTATCCGGTCCAAGCAGCGCGTACCTCTGCATCACCCAGTGCGAGCAGCCATATGTGCACATCTGCGACGCGATGGTCAAGTGATGTGGAACCAGGACAGCCAGCTGACTGCCATTCGGGACAAAGAAGGAACGCTGCTATTGGTGTTCTGGGCATTGCTGAAGGGACAGCGAGTGCGCGTGCTGGTGGATTCTGGCGCCTCAGATGAATTCATCTCCAGTGAGTGCGTCAAGAGATTGAACCTCACGGTTCGCGCTAGTGGAACACCGCTGAAAGTTACCCTCGCGGAAGGGTCAGTGCAGACCTCCGCGCAAGTCGCTTACGGTAAGGTAGCTGACAGCGGAGACTTCCGAAGGAACGTACTCGGAGGTCATCAAGATGCGAGTACTTCCTCTGGGCATCAAAGTGGACATTGTACTTGGAGGAAGGTGGTTGAGACACCTCTCGCCGGTCACTCTGGACGATGATGGGTGGGGATCAGTCAAGTTCCGTCATCATGGCAAATCTGTGCGGATACTGGGATGTTCGCCGGGGCGTAGCTCCACGCGAAAAGGCGAGAGAACCGCAATGGCTCTGGAGCCGATGGTGATGTTATCAGCAGCCCAAGCGAGCAAGGAGATCAAAGCCTATCGGCGCAGATACGCGGGAACGGACAGAGCCGCGACACCACATGACATCTTAGTGGCCTTTGGTAGGGACTTCTATGTTATCAGCGGTGGCCACCCGTGAGAATTCGGAGGACCCGTTCATCGCACCAGAATGGAGAAAGAAGTTTCAACAGCTGACCGAGTCCTTTTCGTCCCGAGTTATTCGCGAAGCCCTGCCAAACTTTGACGCCCTGCGAAAAGACGAAGTGGCCCATGTGCGACTGCAAGAGGGCTGGAATGGCATCGCGCCTGCTAAGAGACCCTACTGTACAAGATGTCCATGGTGGAGCTGAATCAACTGCGAGAACGCCTGGATGAACTCCTGAGCAAGGGTTACATCAGGCCTTCTTCAAGTCCGTTCGCCGCACCAGTGCTGATGGTGCCCACGCCTGGGAAACCTGAAGTACTCAGGATGGTCTGCGACTTCAGAGCAATTAACAGCCTGACCGTCAAAGACAAGTATCCACTTCCCGACATTCAGCAGTTGTTCGACTCCATGCACGGGGCCAAATACTTCTCCTCCTTCGATGCAGTCGACGGGTTCTGGCAGATGGCCATGGCGCCTGAGGATGTGGAAAAGACTGCGTTCACCTCCCCCTACGGCTCGTATGAGTGGTTGGTGATGCCCATGGGGTTGACCAACAGTCCTTCCTGCTATCAGCGACGCATGCAGCGCGCTCTGGGACATCTTCCTTTTAGTAAGGATATTCCTTGACGACTGCATCCTCTTCAGCGACACTCTGGAGGAGCATCTTTCCCGCCTCCAGCAATTTCTGGAAGTCGGCGAGAACCAGGGCATCTACCTCAAGGAGTCTAAGTGTCAGCTACTTCAGACCCAGATACGCTTTCTGGGGCATGTTATCTCACGTGAAGGAAGTCAACCTCAACATGACAAGCTGGCCGCCATCAGGGACTGGCCCGCTCTGAAAAACGCCACGCATGTGCGTCAATTTTTGGGGTTAGCTGGGTACTACCGGCGTTACATGCTGGGCTTCTCCGAAGTAGCACAACCTCTGACACAGCTCACCAAAGGAGATGTCGCTTGGCTATGGGGACCCATGCAGCGTTGGGCCTTCGAGGAAATTAAGAAGGCGCTATGTTCTTCCCCCACTCTGGCGCTACCCGATATGAAAGCGGCGGCCGAGGGACGGCATCCTTTTGTAGTACAAACCGACGCCAGTGGAGTGGCGCTGGGGGGTGTACTGATGCAAGACGTGGGAAATGGACTGCAACCTATCGCCTTTGAGAGCAGACAGTTTAATGGAGCAGAGCAGAACTACCATGCTGGCGAAAGAGAACTCTGCGCTCTCCATCACTGCACTACGCAAACTTGGAGACACTACCTCATCTGGACCGATTTTCAATTGCAGGGTGACCATAAACCCCTAGTCTGGCTAATGGCACCTGGACAACCTCTCAGCCGACGCCAAGCCCGATGGTACATGGATCTAGTGGAAGTAGGGGTACCCGAAATAGAGTACATCCCTGGAGCGCTACTTTGGGTTCCCGACGCTCTGTCCAGGCGACCTGACTATAAGGACATCTCCGCGAGAGAAGGACTGGTAGAAGCTGGCTTTGCGTACACCCGGTTATTACTGGGAAACCGCAGCGACCCCCCTCTGTCGCGGACACTGTCAGCAAGTTCAGACCTGCGGCTGGTAAAGAGTCTCGCCAAGGACGCGCCCCACTGGGAGTGGTAGATACCAACAAGTTGAAGGAGCGCAAGTCCAACAACGACAAGAACAAAGAACCTGACTCAGTCCTCGCGTACAGTGGGGCTCTCACCTGGCTGGACTCCCCCCAACTCTGGCTGGACGCACTGCATACCTTGCAGCTGGCAGAAACGGGGTACGAGGAAACAACCCTGGCGGTTCAGACGCGCTCTGGCAAATTGACAGCTTCCTCGCCTCCATCTCCCAGGAAAACCCATGCTGGCAACACCGCGGCGCCGAAGCGCAGCGAGGCCTCAACCAGACTTCTGGAGCCCAGCGACCGACAGGACTGGAGGTTCCGTGCGGACATGTTCGATTTTCTGAGTCAAGAATATGGACCTTTCGAGGTGGACGCCTGTTGCGACTTGGGAGGAAAGAATCGTCAGGTTAACCGCTACTGGACGGACTGCTTGAAGCAAAACTGGCGAGGGTTGAACGTCTGGTGCAATCCTCCCTTCTCCTCCAACCACCTGACCATTGAGGCCGTACTGAGGAAATATGTGGAAGAATGGCGTCTGGACCCTGAGAATACTTCAACCCTCTTTGTCCTTCCTGATTTTCAGTCTCGCATGCCCCAATGGCGACAGCTGTTCAGATCTGCGGGAATGAGAGTGGAGAACATTACACACACACACATGCCGCGCAAGGAGAACCAGTGCATGCAGTCACGGAGTGGGAGGCTAAAATGGGTCGAACGAAACCAACGAAGTCGAAGATGCGGCGGCCCAGGAGATGTCGACAAGGTTGATCAGGCCCAGTCAAAAACAAATTCCAACGCAGACATCCGAAGGATAAGCCGAAAGTCCCAACGGAAGATCTCACCGCAACGTTGCGCAAGCCGCACGCTCTAGATTTTCCAATTCAACACCTCGCGAGGCCCCAACGCCCCGCCAAGCGGAAAAGCTTAGCCAATCATGGCAAAGTCAGCAGTGATAAAAGCGGGGTGATACCCCATAACCTGTGAGATATATTGTGTCGACAATATATCGGGTGTTCACTGAGTTATTATCAGCATACAAGTGTCAATTGATTATAAGATAAATGAATATAAGGCGGTCTGTGACCTAGGTATCTGTCACCTAGTACTGTACGAGTACTGGTACAGCTAACGGGAGTCAGAGCAAGTTATGACCTACGGGTCACTGAATCCAGCAATCTGAGGGCCTCGGTGTCACGCGTGAATAGTACCAAGGCTGCCAAAAACCCGAACGTCATAGAGATATATGCAATAACGACGAAATGAAAAATAAAAACAGCCAAACACTTCCGCAATCCCTGAACATAACACAGCAGTCACGGTATCGTTCCGCCCGAGGCGGAGAAACGTTGAGAAAATTATGAGCATTGGATGTCGGCAGCGAGCGCTTTATGCTTGAGCTACCCCGTCATTTGGAAATCGTCAACAGTTTGGAAATGATCAACAAATAGGGAAAATCGACGATATCGCGCACATTGGTTGCGATATCGACCCGGGACAAAAGCTCATCATTTTAGGTAGTTGAAGACAGTGGAGAAACATATTTCGCTCGCTTCCAGCAGTCCAGTAGAACGTTTTTTATGCTGCAGTGCAGTTCGAGATAAGGAAAGAACGGTGTAAAAAGGAGGGAAAAGTGGGTATATCAAGAAATATACCTTATATAAGCTAAAGGTCGAGGACTCTAGTATTCTATAATATGGTGCTCACACGTTCTGAACCGTAAGCGATAACCCCTGGGGACTTCGCATTCCGTGTTGTTTTCACATTTTCCTTACTGTGCTCATCTCTCACATTTGCTATTCCGTGGACAGATCTGGGAAGCGATTTGCTTCCCCAACTATGGTTACCTCGAAAGGCGCGCGTGCCCAAGAGGCTGCGCAAGCTTTCTTGAGTGCTCGCTTCACAGGCATCACAGCTGCTGCCCGACATATCTCGACCTGGACAACGCCAATACGGAACGCTACTATGTGAGGCAATGGAAGGGCACTGATATTGAACGCGCCCTTCTTATGGTGGCGGAAGAAGAACTACGAAATCCCTCAGCGTCCAAAGAGTTCGACGCCATGCTCACTCCGTTGACTTCCGTTGGCAGTGGTGAAGCTGTGGATTGTGAAGCTGTGGGTGAAGCAAGTTGTGTTGCATCTGAGTTGGCCACTCCTGTTGGGAAATCTAAAACCCCTCAGGAAAATAGTGGTGTGTCACCACTCCAACCCCACGATCTATCGACGGTGTTTGACACCCCCGCCTCTAGCGTGCCCGACGGTCTGTGCGCCTCAGCCGGTTTGAACTCGGGCGGTTTGGACTCGCTTGCCCAAGCGGCAAGTGAGACAACATCCAAGCATTCTCCGCCTGATTTAACTCCCAACAAATCATCACGCGAAATATATGTAGCGGCATATAAGTGGGCGGCGCAAAGTGTGAA
>LGRX02004267.1:0-96854 GCA_001247695.2 Cymbomonas tetramitiformis
GGCATGCGTGCGCGCGTGTGCTGCTCCCAGGCACGCGCATCAACCTCTGCAAGGAGGCCCGATGCGCCTGGACGCGGTGCACACGCTGCGCGCTACCCCCAGGCACCATGCGTCTGGTGTGCCTGGCGGGGCAGCGGCGCGTCACGCAGCCCGAGACAGCACGGCGACAGCTGCTGCCTCATGGCGGTGCGCCTGGCGCGCTCGCGGTGGCTGCCATCTGCCACTCGCGGCGCGCTCTCTCCCCCCCAAAAGAAAAAGCGGTCCGCTCCCGGACGCTACTCTCTTGGTGGCCCTAAGGGGAGGGCGCGGGTGAGCACCTCGGTGTGCTCACCTCGTGGCGACACGCCTACAAGGGTGGGCCTCCTTGCAGGGTCGCTCCGCGTACGCCTACTGTTCCTACCCTAAGTCCTAAACCTCCTAATACTTCCCTAGTACGCCTCGAGGGCCCCCTCGTAGAGGTGGACTCTCCAGATGGCGTTTGCTTCCCCAAGTGCGTAAGGATGTGAGCATGGAGCAACTGATAGTTGTCTGCTCACACCCTCAGCTAGGCTCGTGAGCGCTATGCTCTCAGCCTTTGGCTCAGCAACGCCACTAGGGTCCGGTGCGACACCCACCGAGCTCCTCGTGCCACGGGCCCCTCGCCTCCTACGTGAGGCTATCCGCCTTCTATCGCGGGCCCCTCGTCTCCCGCGGCGACCTGCTCGCCTCCTCCGACGGCATGCTCGCCTCGTGGGGGTCGCGCCTATCGCACTCCGAGCATCGCTCCTCCCTCTCGCATCCTGCGACACGGCCTGGACGCCGAGAGCCTGCGAGCCTGTCGAGTCCAATGCCTCGGCCGATGGCCCGACCACGCCTCGCCTATCATGGGTCCCTCGCCTCCCGCGGCGACCTGCTCGCCTCCCCCGACGGCATGCTCGCCTCGTGGGGGTCGCGCTTGCCGCAACCCGGGTATCATGCCACCTCCTCGCATCCGGCGAAGCGGCCTCAACGCCGAGAGCCTGCAAGCCTGTCGAGTCCAACGCCTCGGCCGATGGCTCGACCACGCCTCGCCTACCACGGGCTCCTCGCCTCCCGCGGCGACCTGCTCGCCTCCCTCTACGGCTCGCTCGCCTCGTGGGTGCTGCGCCTGCCGCATCAGGGACACCGCAGCACTTCCCCGCATCGGGCGACGCGGCCGCAACGTCGAGAGCCTGCGAGCCTAACAGGTCCGTGTGGCTAGGGGGCAGCCGTGCGCCCTCTCGGAGAAACGCCTCCGCCTCGCCGCTAGGTAGCGGCAATGACACCTCCTCGGGCAGCACCTCGGCAGAGCCACTAGAGGACTTCCGTGCACACTCCATGGGCTGCACCTCGACTGTGCGCTCCGATGATGACTGCGTGCGCCCCTCACGCGGTGACTCGACTCTGCTGGCAGGTGGCCGCTGCGCGCACTCGTCGGGCCCCACCGCCAATGTGCTGCCAGGGGCCAATTGTGCGCACTCTCGGAGCGACGCCTCCGCCTCCTCGTCGGGTGGCGGCAGTGTGTGCTCTTGGGGCAACACTCCTGTTCTGCTACCGTCAGGTGGCCACTGTGTGCGCTCCCCGGGCAGCACCTCCACCGACGGCTGCGGATATGGGCCTAGTGGTGGCGCCGTGAGCGGCCTCCAAGGCTCCGCATCAACGGACAGCTGGGTGCGTGTCGCGCCAGCGCGCGCGTCTGTGTCGTGGCTTTGGTCGCGCGCCTCGCTCGGGGCACCGCCAGCGCTCTGGCTGTGGTCTAGCGCCTCGCTCTGGTCACTGCCAGCGCTCTGACCGCGGCCGTGCACCTCACAGGGGGTTGCGCCGGTGCCATGGCCGTGCTCGCGGGGCTCGCTAGGGGCAGTGCTAGCGCTATGGCTATGGGTGCGCCTCGCGCCAGGGCATATGTAGCGCATGCTCGCGCCATGCTTGCCCCTGCACGCCCCGCTAGGGACGGCACTTGCACAGTAGCCGTGCGCTTCGCTCTGGGCAGCGCTTGCGCTGTGGCCGTCGCCGCGCGCCTCGCTCGAGGCATCGCTCGTGCCGTGGCCGTGCGCCATGCTCAGAGCAGCGCCAATGTGGTTGCGCGCCTCGCTAGGGGCAGCGCCAGCGCCGTGCCTGTGGCCGCGTGCCTCGCTCAGAGCGGCGCCGATGTGGCCGCGCGCCTCGCTAGGGGCAGCGCCGATGTGGCCGCGCGCCTCGCTAGGGGCAGCGCCAGTGCCGCGACTGCCACCACGCGCCTCGCTAGGGGCAGCGCCAGTGCCGCGACTGCCACCACGCGCCTCGCTAGGGGCAGCGCTCGTGCTGCGACTGCCACCACTCGCCTCGCCAGGGGCAGCGCTGGTGCTAGGGCAGTGGCCGCGCACCTCGCTAGGGGCAATGCCGATGTGGTTGCGCGCCTCGCTAGGGGCAGCGCCAGCGCCGTGCCTGTGGCCACGTGCCTCGCTCAGAGCGGCGCCGAAGTGGCCGCGCGCCTCGCTAGGGGCAGTGCCAATGCTGTGGCTGTGGCCGCGTGCATCGCTCAGAGCGGCGCCGATGTGACCGCACGCCTCGCTAGGGGCAGCGCCAGTGCCGCGACTGCCACCACGCGCCTCGCTAGGGGCAGCGCCGATGTGGCCGCGCGCCTCGCTAGGGGCAGCGCCAATGCTGTGGCTGTGGCCGCGTGCATCGCTAGGGGCAGCGCCAGTGCCGCGACTGCCACCACGCGCCTCGCCAGGGGCAGCGCCGATGTGGCCGCGCGCCTCGCTAGGGGCAGCCCCAGTGCCGCGACTGCCACCACGCGCCTCGCTAGGGGCAGCGCCGATGTGGCCGCGCGCCTCGCTAGGCGCAGCGCCAGTGCTGCGACTGCTACCACGCGCCTCGCTAGGGGCAGCGCCAGTACCGCGACTGCCACCACGCGCCTCGCCAGGGGCAGCGCCAGTGCCGCGACTGCCACCACGCGCCTCGCAAGGGGCAGCGCCAGTGCCGCGACTGCCACCACGCGCCTCGCTAGGGGCAGCGCCAGTGCCGTGACTGCCACCACGCGCCTCGCTAGGGGCAGCGCCAGTGCCGCGACTGCCACCACGCGCCTCGCCAGGGGCAGCGCCAATGCCGCGACTGCCACCACGCGCCTCGCCAGGGGCAGCGCTGGTGCTAGGGCAGTGGCCGCGCACCTCGCTAGGGGCAACGCCGATGTGGCCGCACGCCTCGCTTAGGGCAGCGCTCGCGCAGTGGCTGTGGTCACGCGCTCCCCTAAAGGTAGCACCGGTGACGTGGCCGTACGCCGAGTGCGCTCTGCGCTCGTCCGATCTGAGGTACCTCCCCCCCCCTTCGGACAGGCGCAAGACCGCACGGCGCACAATCCCACGGGACGCCACTCGCAAAAAGCCAAGCCTAGCAACGAAAAACGCCGCCCGCCGCCACGCCCGCAAACCCGCCGCCCGATCCCGCATCTCCTGACCCCTAAGCCAAACCACGCAACGGTCGCGCCCGACACGGACATCCCGCAACACCTGAAGCCGCAGAATGAACCACGCCGCCCGATCCCAAGCCCGCCGCTGAGCCATACGCACCGCGCAGCGCGAAGCCACGCGCTCGGCACGGCTCATCCCGACGCTCATCCCGGGGACCGCCGTGACCTAGGCCGTGACGTGCCAACCAACTAACGTAGTGAAGGCACTTACGCCCATGCAAAGCAACAAGCACACGCCGCACCCAGAAATTCACCACTCAGGCACGAGCCGAGTGGTCAAACCGGCCGAAGCGCGGCAACTCCTGAGTATAGAGGGCGCAAGCCCTAGGCCACCCGAGATTGAGAAACACGGGGTCAATTCAGCAAAGGCCGCACAATTTTAAAAAAATCGCGCAGCGCTCCCGCCGCGAAGGGTCGGTTCCGCCGAAAAATCCACGCGATCCCAAATCCCAAGCCCGACCTGCGCAACTGTGCGCTCGTGACACGAGCTCAAGCGTTATGCGTGAACAAGAAACATGCTAGGGCAGAAGCGCGCCTGAATCTCCTCGCGGCCCAAAGTACCCGGAGATCGGAACCTCAAGAACACCTGAAACCCGGCATCACCAACCCGCAGCCAAACCGACACGCCGCCCAAAGCGCACGACAAAACATCCTAGATCAAAAGAAAGAATCTACGCAAAACACGTTTTCGTTCGTAAAAGTAAAAATAATTCCAAAGTCATACACGCAAATTCCAAATTGCATATACGCAAAGGACGCTACAACGCCACGTCAGGCAGCCGTCCCATCCGAGGACAGAACTCAAAGTACATTCGCAAAGGGGAGGGAGGACCAAGGGCCCCAAGCCACCTCCTTCATTGCTAGGTAGTCGTACCAAACTACGTCGCGGATCAAAGCACTCGGAGAATTCCACTCCTAGAGCACCTGAATCCCACAACCACGCACCCACCAACACGAAGCAGAAACGCACGACACACTGTTCTAGATTTCAAGAAAGAAACGTCGGGCGAAAGGCATTACGCAAGGGGGGTGCAATCAGAATACGCAGAAACAGAAATTTTCAGGAAGCGACCGGTAAAACGATCCAATTACCATTTTGTAGGAGTCTACACCTTGACTTCTTCTCTTCTTTACGGTTTCGGACTTATACTATTCTACACTTATTAAACGACCGCACGAGGTATGCTTACGATTGGTCAACTACAAGACTTCGGTTTCGTAAATCTTAATAGTTATGCTTATGCTTTCAAGTGTATGCTTTCAATACACAATATACAGCGGATACGGCTCTTACTTTTTATGTTACAATTCTCAGTTCAGTTCATCTCCCCGAAACTGGTTACACTTAGAGTTCTTATGCATTCAGGAACTCTCTCCATAACTCAACTGTACTGAGTACTCCGTACAACAGGCTAGGCACCTCACATCAACATCATTCTGATCGGTCCTACTGTACTCCGTACTGAGTACTCTTGCGTTTTGTACTTAGCCGTTTTTCTTGCTCTTGTGCTTGCCTCCTAGCACAGGTATGCTTACCGCGTTGAACGCGCAGCGCCTGCGGACAGCCGGTATTCCTCTTGGCGCGGACAAGTCCTACAGGAAACAACACATGTTCCATACGGACGCGGAGGGCGGGCTGCATGTGAACATACGTGTTGCTGAACTCTTGCAAAGTCCTGATCAGCTGGACCTGGGTTTCGCAAAGAAAGTGGCTGCGAAGCTGTCGCACCGATGGGATCCCGGACATGCACGATCCCTCGTCGTGCGATGCGATTGTGCATACGAGACTGGTGGAGATGCGTCGCGAGCGATGCCCGGCAAGTGCATCGTGCGGGCAAGTGCATCCCATAAAGACCATGGGGAGTACCGCGTGCGTGCTCTGGGTGCGTGCCGTAACCAACAGAGAAGCAAGGCAGCAGCCGAGCCTTCCATGGATCTCGCTTCTGAGGAGGCATTGCGAGCGGCAACCGCAAACGGTTTCCAGCCAAACGCTGTTCCGCCAAACTTTGCACCAAACTTTGCACGTGTTTCGTTCGGTACCGATGACGTCATCCTGATGCCCACGGACCCCCGGGGGCGTAGATTGGAGGCATCCTTCGACCATCCCGACGAGATTTTCCCTAATGTGCTGCCGTTAGCACGTCGCGTGCTGGCTCACGTGCATTGGCCGCTCGAGGGTAATGCAGACCGTTTTACTTCTCTCGCGGAGTTCGAGCAGGCCTTGGCCAAACACGGCCTGCGACGAGTCCAGACAAAAGGGGACGGCAACTGCTGGCTGCACGCCTTGGGTGTACACATTCCGGAAGTGCTTGAACAGGGTTCCTCCGTGAAGGTCCTAACAATGAACTTCCGTAACGCCATCTGCGCGTCGTACGATTGCAATCGGCAGCTTTACCCCCCCGGGATGCTGGACGTTAGTCCTGATGAAGGAGCGCCGCCAATGCGCAAAATCCTGCTTACTCCCCAAGCATACAACGAACCGCAGTTCCTCCATATCATTGCGAACATGCTTCGGCGAGTTATTCAGGTGTACACTCTGTGGCCGATGGTCGACGTGCCAGGGGTGGGGTGCAATGTTCCCACCGATACCGATGCTCTGGCACAATACTTGCCGCCTTTCAGCATGAAATATATTTGCCCACATCCGTCACTGGGCTTGGTTAGCCGTGAACCGGTACGAGTCGCCCATTACGTTCAATTTGATAAGTTTCCTGGACACTACGAGCGGATTCAGGCAATTCCAGATCCAGGTAGATACCCGTGTACACACCGTCGTGAGGTGCTGTTTTCGAATTGTCTCTAGGGGTATTGGGGTTGCTTTGGTATGTGCGAGCTCGTGTAGAGATTCTTTACCTGGTAATAATGTTACGAGTCACGCTGGTTAACACACAGGTGCACGGAGGGTTTTCTATGGGAGACGTATTGTTCCGTGCTCACCTTGTTGGAGGTTTACCGTCCGCACCTTGTTTAGACTCTTGTTGCTTGCATGCGACTACATGTTGTGCGCTTCCCGGTGGCATATCGTTCGCCAGGAAGTCACACGGTGTTCGTGTTGCCCGGCAGCACAACATGTCGTTGTAGCCCGGCAGAGCATGTACGGCCTGGGGTTGCTTACCTATGCCTGTGATGTGTGTATGTACCAGAGGGAGCCATGGACCACACGCAGTAGTGTGCAGTACCCGGTGTGTCGCTCGTTACGACAATGGTTGGTGGTGCCGGTGCCGAAGGACGGAAAATGTTTCATCTGGGCCTTGGCGATGGCTGTCTACGGCACTCGGGATGTGACTCGTGGAGCCGTGGCGGTGATAGCGGCTCGCATTGCCTGGGGTCATACGCAGACCGGCATCCGGCACGAGCAACAACGCCAACTGTGCGAAGAATACAATTGTCACTGGGGATACTTGACGGGCAGGACACTGAGGATCTACTCGGAATGTAGATATGAGAATGTCCTCCCGCTGAGCCTCAGCACACCTTGTCACGTAGACCTAGTACAATTTAGAGGGAAGCGACCCTCCTTGTGTAGGATTTCCGAGCTACGTTCAATCGGGATCTCGGTACAGTACACCTGCTCAACGGATGTTGAAGCTTCCATCGATCTAACCATCTAATCATCGTAAGCTCCTTGTTATATGGAATGTTATATGCTGGCGTGAAGCGATTCCAGAAGCTACTTGTTGCCAATCCTTTTGGGGACCCTTGTGGGGATCCCAAGTTCCCAATCCTTTTGGGGACCACTCGAGGGCACCTTGCGTGTACCGATTACCCGCTCGCTGCCTTGTGCCCGCCGGTACACTTCGTGTTAGTGCATTCCAGCTCCCTATGTCATGGTGATGGTCCGTGCACGGGGCATATGTCGGGATGCAGGTCGAGTATCACACATACCTCGGTAGAGTGGGCTTGCATCGTTGGCAACTCATAAAACTGTGGGGACAAGAGGGTAGAGCCCAGCAGGGCTTTTGGCCAGAGAGTGATTCCGACAGCTTCGGGGAGCACGCCCTTGCACTGTTGAATGACGTCTACGGTGAGAGTCGGCTACAGCATGCTCGGTATGCCATGGTCGGCGAGTGTCCTCTGACACCGGGAGCAAGCTACTTCGAGTTTGCTGGGGTGCCCCGTCCGGGTTGGGCGGTCCCTGAGTTTGGCGAAGGCTTGCTGCGTATACGTGTGTACACCACCCCCGTGGACGGCGGTGACTGCCATGGATGGTGGGGTGAGGTAGTGCTCGTCCGTGGTCCGTGGGCACACCCATGCCTTCACTACACTAACGCCTTCCAGTCGTTTTTCGTTACCAGTTTGCACCGTGACCTCACGGATGCCCCCACCGTTGCCAGCCCCCCTGCGGTTGGGGCTGTCTCGAGGGTATTGACACCCACCCAGCTTGGGGAACGTGTGGACGACGTGAATACTGTGTACTCCGCCTTCATAGCATGGCGTGGCTACGTCCGTCTTGTATGCTGTGCCATGTGCGGCCTGCTGGCTGCTAATCGAAAGTGGTGCCCGTGCCGACGTGTAGCGTACTGCGGCCCTAGCTGCCAGCGTGCTCACTGGAGAAGCCACAAGCCAGAGTGTGCGTGGAAGACGACGGCCGACAATAGCCAGGGAACTCGACCGGGCCTTTAGAGCAGCAGACTGGCATCTTACCACTTAGGAGGACCGCCCCCCTATCTAGCTGTAACAAAACACTTTTATATGAAGATAGTAATCTCCATTTGCCTGGTGGCCGTGTGCTGCCTACTCCATGATGTTCCGGTAGCGATGGATTGATGTCTTGCGTGATTCGTAATATCCCTGTGCACACGGATGTCATGGTTTTGCGGTGATAAAACTTCGTTATGATAAAACTTCGGACCCGCTGTATTGCATTGAATTTACCCGCTCGCGCTGGGGTGTGATGTAGGATCCGTGCATGATCTCCGCGATTGCATCCAATTCGGACGACACACGCCTTTGGGTTGATATGACAACATACTTGCAGCGAGTCGGCCGAACGTTCGTCAGAATCCGCCGAATGCGCCTTGCACGTGGCGCGGTGGGGAACCACATGACACTCCTGTTTCACGGACACACGTGGTTGGACAACGGACACACGTGGTTGGACACACGTGGGATGCCAATTAACAGATGGGGGCTTCTGCGCACACAAAACGCAGCCCTAGAAACTGCGGAGAGGTACCTGTTGAACGTCCCGCCTAGGTTGGGACCTGATAACGCCGCGCGCCTTATGTTGGGACAGCGTGTGGGCACGGTGTGTTCTCGCGAGGGGCTCCTCCCATGTCGGCAAGGGTTGTTCCTGGCCCTTGTGCTGACCACGGTGCGCACGATATTCCGGTTTGTACACGATTGGCGCATGCAGGGTGAGAGATATGGAAACATCATTGTGTGCGGTGTGTTGTACCCTCGGTGGTCGCGCGAAAGTTGGAAAACCGGTCATTTCCCTTCGGTTACTGTCATGGAGTTCGTGGGGTGTCTTCCAGGGGGGGGTGGTTTGGAAGGTGCGGGGGAGATCCTCGTGTTGTCGGATACCTCGGGGAACCCGTTCGAACCGGTAATGGTAAGCACGGGATGCAATGTTTCGCAGTTTGCACCGTTGGTGACATTTCGACTGTCGAGCGTGCGCTCGGAAAACGCGCACGGAGGAATGTATCCGTGGTACTACCGGTATGCGATGTTTCGTGCGGATGTTGGGCTACTTGCAGTGCTGTCCGTGTCACTGTGCCACAGGCTCCCGAACCCTAAAGTCTGTTCAACATTTGTTATTATCAACTTTAGACTTCACCAGCCTGACACGCCTGCCTTTTTCCGCTTCACAGTGACAGTCAATATATTCATATATATCTCCTGTTCTATAAAACGCATCAACTCCGCAGACGCCACCAGTGCCGCCACCGCCTGATCCTCACCATGATGACGACGAGACCGTCAAGGCGGACAGGCAACTTTATGCGGACCACTGCAAGCTGGACATGGACGTCAGAAGGGAGAACCGGCATCGGGCATGGGGGAAGGCGCTGGCCGAGGGAGCCTTCACCGATGTTCTGGCAGCACGCTACCAGGCGGCTTACGGGCATTCGGAGGAGGCTTTCCAGGCGGTCTGTTGGGAGCACGGCACACCTGACATCTGTGACTCATCCGAGTCGGTGTGCACGTACCCGGACGACGGGTCTCTGTCCTTTGCCGCCTACCTCATCACCCAGGGGGATGATGCTTCTCATGCACCCGCTTGGACACCGCAGGAGTGGACTGACTCCGAGTGGGATGCCTGGGAGCATGATTCCTACACCCAGGAACAACATGACGAGTGGAATCGGCTACAACGGAAGGCTTCGGCGAAATTCCAAGCCTTTTGTTGTGAAGGGGACGACACAACCTACGATGAGCTAGATCTTCAGGAGCCTCTCTCCTCCCTTTCTCTAGGGAGAGTTCATTTCGGCAGCTTCGGGGTGGGTGGTGTCGATCGTGACACCACACCAACCCCACCGGCCGATGACCGCATGGACTCTGTCTGTTGCTACCTGTCCTGAGTCACCGCTTGATCTCTCTGCATTCTACACTGCGGCCCCGAGCATCACGTGTTCACCATGTGGCACACACACTGCGTCCACCCAATCACATCCTGACGCAGGTGTGATGTTAGACGGGACCGCTCAGCCACCGGTGCACACCGCGCCGTCCTCGATTGACACACCTGACGGTGTTGATCAGGAGGACACCTGTATTCACCCTGTATCAGCATTGTTTGCACACGACACACCCCTGGAGCCTAGCTCCGGGTTGTTTGCTGACCTGGTGCTTGCAGGTGACCTTCGGTTCCAGAGAATGGCCGAACAACCACCTAGTGAGACTCGGGAGTCTGAGGGGGCTTGGGGGCCGAGGCCTTGGAGCCCACAGCTGGAGCCTGTGACTGGGCCGGAGCCCGGCCCCTTCGAGGAGCTTCGGCGTAGCTTCGGCACTCCTCCCGACCTCACCGACAGGGAGCGGGACCACTGGGACAGGATGTGGTGTGAGGATCACACCCAGCCTACCCAGTGGCACGACACCCTACCGGCTTCGGCCGCAATGACATCGAGGGAGCCGCGAGCACCACATCCGGTAGTGCCCTTCCCTCCCAGCTCGCTGCCCCGTGCTCTGTCACCGCAGGAGCTGGACTGTATGCCACGGCTACTGACCCCCCTGCCAGCGGACACGGGGTGTCTGCGGGGTCCGTAGTCGGGGCCTCGGACGAGCCCGACTGCCCTGAGCCCCGAGGCTCAGGGGAAGGACAGTACTCTGACCCCCCACCACCCGTCACCGGACCTACCCTGCGTAGAGGTGTAGGTAGGGGTGGTGTACCCTTCTACAGACATGCCCTCGTCTCCACACTCGTTGTCCTCTGCTTCCTAGGTTGTGCCATGGCAGATGTGAGCCTGCTTGTAGGGCAGGAGGACACCTTGTACGGACTGAGACTGCTGTCACCTGGGGGCCCACGGGGAGGGGCCCAGGGGACGGGGACGGGGATACTGTCTGATGGTGGCTTTGATGGTGGCACTGGGGATGGTAACACTGGGTATAGTGGCTCATGTGATTGGGACTGGTCAGATCTTGGGGCAGGACACGGCTCTTCCTCTGGACCTGGTTCAGACAGCTTTCACAGCGACCACAGCCAGTTCACCAGCTCTGGTTGTCCATTCTGCGAAAGGCGGGTTAACCCGCCGTAACACGTTGTTACGGCGGGTTACCAATACCTAGGCACTTCTACTATATCGTGCGCGTAATCGACTTCGGGCAAAAAGTAGGAACAACAGGCGTTTATCAACCCTCAAAATTACCCCAAAAAAGTTGACAGAACTCCAGACACTTTGGTCTGAGGATTGGTAATCGACTTGGGGCAAAAAGTAGGAATAACAGGCGTTTATCAACCCTCAAAATTGCCCCAAAAAGGTTGGCAGAACTTCAGACACTTTGGGCTGAGGATTGGTCTATACCGATAGGGAAGTGCTCTATATCGAAACTTAAGGTCACAAAACATAAAACTTCCTTAAAATATTGTCTCTTAGTGCCTTGGGACCACCACGTAGCCTACGCGGAGCAACAATAAACGAAGTTAGGGGTTAACCCGCCGTAATTTTTGTGCCAACCCGCCCTAACTTTGAACGCCATTTCAGCCCCGTGTACCCATCCAAATAGCAGAAATTAAAATTTCAACGCGCAAAACTAACTACAACAAACATTGCCAAGCATGTGTTTTATGCAATATCTCAAATTATTATGGATATTAGAGTGCTCGAATATCGCTCTTAGGTATTGTTAACCCGCCCTAGAATTAGTAGAATAGACATGGTATGCCGCCCGATACCGCCACCCAGATACAACTCTTCCGGCCAGCAACAACATCGGACAGTGAGGACCGCCGTAGGCGGACTCGGCACCTCACAGCTCTGGCTCTGGCAACTATTCTGGCTATCATAATACAGTGTCTGTTTCTCTTCTTTCTGGACTTTCAGTCACTCTCAGGCGACAGTGCATTGGACAGAGGTTTCGGTGGTGTCAGCTCAGCGGCCTTGCATGAGACTGGCAGTGTCTACCAGACCACCTCACACCTTGCAGAGATCATGGTCACAGTCGGTGGTGCCTTTGTACACATGCCTTGGTGGCTCGGTTTCACCTGGACAACACACGGCACACCACCGCCTGGACTGGTTTTCACCAGTAGTCCAGTTGTTTCGGCCTATGCATTGTCACGAGACGGTGACGGCATTGTGGTAGACTCTGGTGCCACAGGCAATATCACAGGCACCAGGTCTAGGATCTCAGCTTTGGACACATCATCCACTATTGGTTTCTCTACAGTGATGACAGGACCTGTGTCCAGGACAGACGGGGCCTGCACACTGCACCTGTACGGTCGTGAGATGCTATCAGGAGAGATAGATGAGTATTCTATTGCTGGCTGCCATTTTAAGGAGGGCGACAGGACTCTTCTATCTACTCGGGTTATGCTCAGGCACGGATTCAGTTCTCCAGACTTCGTTAGCATGACTTACACTCACTTGGACTCAGGCAGGTCGTACCGTATCATGGACAATCGGGTGGATTACCTCTGGGATGAGCCAGAGAGCCACAGAGCCCGCATACTCACCACTTCGGCTCGGCAGCTGTCAGGACCCGCACAGGAGACTCATCAGACTGGCAGTGGAGTAATAGCGAGTACACTAAATGGGCTACTACTCACGGCTCTCCTACAGCTACAGCTAAACTGGGTACACCAGCTTTTGATGTATCTATGTATGATGACTCTCTCGGGCCTGCTCAACCGGATTACTCTCGGGTAGATTCGAATGGGACATTTATACGACGTGAAACCCCTTTCACATTCTAGGTGTACATACTTAGTGGGATTAAATCCGAATTTATAAGTTCCAGATCACGATTTAAAGTAACGGGCGGTGTTTCCGAGGAATAATGTTGGGTATCATTTTGAAGGTATTTTAAAGGCCAAGCTCATAGAGCGCTCAAATAGCGCTCGGTCGCACCGCCCCACTTTATATTCTCAAAAAACCTCACTTTTGAGGGGGTTTTAACTTAGCTTTCACCGCTTTCAAAGGGAAAACAAAAGGAAAAAACATGATGTCGGGTGTACGATTCATGCCAGCATGGTGTGCAAGGGCGTTTTAATTGGGTGCATTGCAGCGGTGCAGGATCCACATAGACAGAGTCAAAATCTATCGCCTTCCACATGGCGTTTCTGCAATGAATATTTGGTTTTGGACAGGATTTATACATCAATCGCACGGAACGACATGTCCAGAGGATATTCTTTATTTTACCACCTGATTTGCCAATATCTTGTGTTATCTTTGATATTAGCCATTCCCGGTCAGCTGACAGTCGCAAACGCTAAATGTCACCGTCAACAGTGCCGTTCGTAAGGGCTGTTCCATTAATTGTCGCAAGGGGGTTAGGATTTTCGTTTTTGTCCGGGGGGTTGGGGTCGAGAGATGCCGCACCGGGGAGAGGTGTTTTTGTCCGGCGGGGGAGGGGGTCAAGGGGCATGTCCTACCCCCCTTGCGACAATAAATGGAACAGCCCTAAGTTATTACGTATGGAAATATAGGTTATCGCTTGCCCGCCCCAACTTTGTTGCGCTGTGACTTTGTTGTGCAGAAAAGTCTTTTCTGCACAACAAAAGTCTTTTGCACAACTTTGTTGTGCAGGCACACCCCCTTGTGATTTTAATCACATAACATGAAGTACATTTTTTCAACGTTCGTAACCAACATATATGTATTCGCAAGACAAATAACTTTTATTTGAGCTCTTGAACGACCCCATCCGCAACCGCATCGCTTCGTTTGCAGCGTCGCGACTGCAAGCTAAGTTGATGCGGTTTAAGATGGGGTCGACCCCCATGGGATGAAAAGCTTGGCAGTCGAGGGGTTTTCGTGCGTTTCAGCGCACGAAACTTGGCACTGATATTATTGATAGTAATATCAGTTGACCCTCTTAAGCGCAAGCACATTCGTTAAGTACACTCAAAACTAGCGCATCTTAGCATCGAGCTTTTGGGTTTGGGTTTTGAAGTACCCAAACCCAAAAATGCCAAACAGTCAAGGCCTTCCCGTGCGTTCTAGCACGCGAAACTTGCCACAGATATTTCTAACATAGTTATCTTAAAGTCAGCCAACGCACAGCATCTGAAACAACTTGTGCTCAAAACGGCAGATCTATTTCTTTGGCAGATATATTGGGTTTGGGTTCGTTTCCCAAACCCAAAAAAATCTGCCTTAGAAATAAATTGCGCGTTTCGCGCACAAGTAGCTTAAAGCCTTCGGAGCTTCAGGCAACTCAAAGATATATATCTTGACAGTTTTTTTCCAAGTCTCGTGCTCTAGAGCGCATGGGATGCCCTCGGCTGTTTGGCATCTTTGGGTACCTGAAAACCCAAACCCAATGTATCCGCCAAAGAAATAAATCTGCCGTTTTGAGCACAAGTTGTTGCAGATGCTGTGCGTTGGCTGACTTTAAGATAACTATGTTAGAAATATCTGTGGCAAGTTTCGCGTGCTAGAACGCCCGGGAAGGCCTTGACTGTTTGGCATTTTTTGGGTTTGGGTACTTCAAAACCCAAACCCAGAAAGCTCAATGCTAAGATGCGCTCGTTTTGCGTACACTTAACGAATGTGCTTGCGCTTAAGAGGGTCAACTGATATTACTATCAATATTAGGGCTGGATAAGCGAGCCCTCAGTATATCATATAAAATAATAGTAGACGCTGTGTTATAGGACGGTAACACACGCGTAAGATAATAGCGGGGATGAGTGCAGACTTCTGTGAGAAGATGCTGCCTCTAGCACAACGCTAGCTCATCTAAATACCAAATGTCTCCCATCGCATAGATGGTACCGCCATTGGGTTGTGAACCCGAGACATTGGTTGAACGACCAGTATCGTCAGAACGAATAATACGTTCGCCCCATAATACTGCGCATGCTTGTTCCGCACATGCTTGAAGCGAAGATGATTTCTTGTTTGTTACTTCAAGATGTATCTTGCTTTGCCATCTTCGAGTTCGACATACGAACTCTCGATGACAGGTGTCATTCAAGTCTTTCCTTGAATAATGACAGATGATGTGACTTATCATCTGACGACATGTACAGTCATAGTCGACCGTACTGACGGCTGTATGTCATTATAATATATGACATGACTCGACATGACATGACATGACATGGTATGACATGTCTGACAGGTATGACACGTATGACATGTATGACACATATGTCATCGGTCATGACCCTGACAGATCTCCCCTCTTAAAAGAGTTGTGACCTCCCAACGGGCATACCTTTGTATATGTCTTTGATGTCATTGTTGTTGTTGCTTCTGCTGGTACCAGTCTTCTTACACCGATTTGAGGCGTCCCTCATGGTGTTTTTAGGTTATTGGTTCAACCACACACCTAAAGTCTCATGGGGGCCGCCGCTATAAGAAATAAAATTCATTTAACTCATACATATCATGTGCAAATGTTACCTGTGCCTCAAATAGTCGATTTAGTGATCGAAACCGCAATTGCCCATTGGTCCTTGTGGTAGGACCATGAATTTGGGTAGTAGCCATTTGTGGATACAGTGATTTTATCAAAAGCAATCCATCAAAAATCACCAGATCGGAATATAAAATGGATATGTGTGTGATCCGGAATATAAAATGGATATGTGTGTGATCCCATCCACCTTCTTCCCTCTTTGAGGAAGTGTGAACACATAGGCAGGTCAGTTGCCTATATGCCTTATAGCTTATAGCTTACAGCTTATAGCTTACAGTCCTTGTAGGAAGCAGCTCATACAGTTTTAGGGTTGTTGCCCAACAGTTCTTGGGTTGTTGCCCAACAGTTCTTGGGTTGTTGCCCGACATATTATCATGTCTGTGCTGATTACAGCATGATATATCTATGCCAAACATGAAGTATATCCAATATTTTAGTGGCATTTAGGGCATGTTACGTTACAGTGGCCCATATCCCCAACAGTGTGTTTAGGGTGTTACTTGGTATTAGTAACCCTAAAATAGTTAAAATTAAAGCAGTATAAATATTTTGCAAACATTTTTAAGCAAAACTGCATTTAATGTCACACTGAATGTTATGTGGTTTGCAGGAGGTATGTTACACCCCTGACACACACATTTAATTTTTAGGGTGTTACAGGGTGTTACAAGTGCTGCATAAATCAGGGATTATTTATTGATAGCTGAATAATCATATCAGCAAAAAAAAATCAACCCGAAATTTTCATTTTAAAATCATGCGTAAAACATTTTTACGCATTTCGTTACAGCCAATATGTACACCCCTACATATTCCACACCTGCTATTTAGGGTGTTACACGAGATATGACTATGGACGTCATGATTTTCTGATACCTTAATAGGTATAAAATCATAATATCAAATAAAATAGGGTCGAATTTTCAATTTTCAAATCTATCGCAAACGAATTTCACCCATTTTGGCCGTTTTCGGCTTATTTATTGTTTTCCATAGTAATATATCTGTGTGTGTGTGTGTGTGTGTGTAAGCTGCAAAGTACAGAAGTACTGCAACTCACTTCACTTTTGCACATGACGATTTTCATGGCATAAAAGTGAATATTCCTGTATGTCAACATCTGTGGTTGATCATATCTGTGGGTTTTACTGATTTGAAACCCATGGAAGTAAATGCACTCCCTGATGATATTTAGGTATATCAACTATAAGCGGATTATCCACTTTAGTGATAATTTATCAACCTATGATATGTTTGAGCATATGACTGTGCTCTAAGAGCATATCAAAAATGATATCTCTATATTTTAAACATATCTGGACATGGCTTGATTATAATCAAAGCAGTTTAGCACAGCACATATATATGTGTGTGTATGTCCACAACAACCGATGTCAGCTCAATATATGTATGTATTGATCTGGTTATTAGGTACATGCATTTGTGCTGATCAATACTGAGTCAATTGTCAGAATGCAGTATAGTGGTTGTTGTTGCTCCAGCGATGTGTGAGAGTGAATGGACTGTGCTCAACAGTTACCAGCTGTTGTAATGAGCACAGTATTCTGCCTTCGGGTCTGGAGATAACTCCATCCAGCCCTACAGCATGTTGTCTTATCCTGCTCCCATATGTATCGCCATATTTGACATTCCACACGCACATGTGTTTGTGGAATGGTATCCGTATTATCATGTACATGATAGACATTATAGTTGATCAATTCACTCTGAGTCAGTGAATGTCAATATATACAGTAAATGTCAGTGTGTGTGCAATGTGTAGTACTGCTGATTAGTACTTTTGCCAGAGAGTGTGTGTGTGTTCACTTTACACACTTCCAGGAAGGTGACTTCTAGTATTACAATATTCCCAGATAGTTATCATGCAGGATGGTGATCAGCATACCATGTACTGAATGAATCTAGCATGATATATATCAAGTTAAGATTTATTGTAATCCTGATATAATCTCATTCACAATAATGAGTTGCTGGTTGATTTTACATGTAGCTCTGGTGAGTATTCCTTCCAGTAATCCACCATAGAACGGTATGTGATCCGAAGAGCATCTCGGCTCCACCGGGACATAACGAGCTAATTATGATGTTAAGACTACTTTCAGGCACCTTATGCTAACATGAGTTCTAATATAATCTAGCATGCACTGCAATGTGCTTGTGGACTGTTCAATACATTGCAAAATGATGCTAATGTTCCAGTTGCTAACGTGATCAAACTGGTATATATACTACAGCTGATATCATGATCAAGCTGCTTTGGTGATGCATGCACAACTTACAATATTGTAGTCACTCAGTATAGAATGTATACATGGTGTAATGCTGCATGTACTCATGTGCTGCATGTTGGTGTGTGCTGCATATACTCATGTGCTGCATGTTGGTATATAATGCAATCATTGCAAGCTCAGTATATACATCTTTTGCACACTATATTGCAATAAGCATACAAATGCTGACGGTTTGAAATATTTTTGCAGTCATCAATATGTGGTGTAAAATGCTGCAGTATAGTAATCATGTGTCCATCATGCATCCATCCAAAATATCCTTGCGAGTATACAATTATTCTGCAGAGGATATTGACGCGCGTAACATGGCATATGTACGGATGGCGGACACTGTAGACATATGCATGTCTCGCTGCATGTAGATACATCAGGAATCATGCGCCCTAAAATCGTGCGTTTATTGCATCCGATGAAATCATGACAGGTGCACATCGCGCTGACGAGCTAAAAATCATCGTACGAGCGGATTATTGTGTACGGTTCGAGCGGATCATTTGCGAAAATCGATGTTGCCAATTATTTCACAAAGTATATCATTGTCGCCGGTGTACTGTCGCATGAATGAATGCGATCGCGCTGTTAAACGAAATTTCGAACGTCCAGTCGCAGTTGATGTAAATCATATATACCGACGATCATTTTTCGTTCGCGCATCTGCATCTCGCATACCGTGACAACTCTGCGAATTTTGACATCATATGTATATGATCCGTACACTGTGCGCACACCTTGTCGTTTATAGTATTAAGACGATTTCTCTACGAATGCTGTCAGCTGCGAATATGTTCGCGATGATAAATCCTCGCGCAATCTCTTCGCTTTTGCAGCGGTATATGCAATATATCAAATATTCGTGCGGATACGACGCCAATTATTGCTCACGCTCCGCAACCTGCATATACAAAATTTATTGATATCTACGCGCTGCACTCACACAAAAGTTCTCGTTCGTGCCTTGACGAGTTAGAATACCATCTGATACGGGCCGATATGCGAGCCCTTAGTATATCATATAATATAATAGAAAGCGCGGTGTTATAGGACGGTAACACCAAGGCTCTATATCGATATTTCCGATAACCGATACTATCGATATATCGTATTTATCGCCGATTATCGGATTGCAATGTCTAAATATCGATTGTGCAGGTTTTGGGGTTCCATATTTAATTTATAACAAATTACATATAAATGTCCAAGTAATCGATTATTTATCGATTGTGCCGATTATCGATACCGTTTTTCGGATATCGGGTTGTATCGATACCGAAAAACCAAACCGATATAGAGCCCTGGGTAACACACGTGCAAGTTATTAGCGGGGATGAGTGCAGACTTCTGACAGAAGATACTGCTCTAGCACAACGCTAGCTCATCTATACCGAATGTCTCCCATCGCATAGATGGTACCGCTATTGGGTTGTGAACCCGAGACATTGGTTGAACGACCAGTATTGGCAGAACGAATGATGCGTTCGCCCTATGATATTGCGCATGCTTGTTCCGCACATGCTTGAAGCGAAGATGATTTCTTGTTTGGTACTTCAAGATTGTATCTTGCTTTGCCATCTTCGAGTTCGACATACGAACTCTCGATGACAGGTGTCATTCAAGTCTTTCCTTGAATAATGACAGATGATGTGACTTATCATCTGACGACATGTACAGTCATAGTCGACCGTACTAACGACTGTCTGTCATTATAATATATGACATGACTCGACATGACATGACATGGTATGACATGTCTGACAGGTATGACACGTATGACATGTATGACATGTATGTCACCGGTCATGACCCTGACACTGGCACCACCAGAGCGAATGCGTCGATGAGAAGGGGTTGGGGAGGTGGAAGGTGAAAAATGCGGTAAGGGGGCGCGACTGAGCGCATTGAGAATGGCTCGAAAGGAACGATGGTGAGGGGCGAAGTGGGCGTGGCAACATCACCACACACCACTAGATGGTCAAGAGGTGGGGTGCAAGGCGAGGGCGAAGGGAGCGTGGAGGGACGAAGTCGAAGGAGTCAAAGCACTCGTTGTTGACGGCGAACGCGATGGACTCGAGTTTGGTGCTTGGTGTGTAAGCACCACCAGGCACCACCAGACCACAGTCAAAGGGAAGATGTTGTCGTCGAAGCAAGTCCAGTGCATACCGAACTGCGGCCATGCGCGCACGCTGGCGTAGCGAGGCCATGATCTCTGCGGCCGCGAAGTCTGGAAGGCGCGTCGATAGGGTTCGAGGTGCAAAGGTAACTTCCCGAAAAATCAACCAAATCAAGCGATGGAGAAGTCAAATCGGGGTAGAATCTGACGAGGAAAACGGAGGTAATGTCAAAAACGTCGTACGGTAACTCGCATTCTCTCCAGAAGGGGTGCTGCTGGTCAGAAAGTTGAGTGGACGTTTGGGTTGATGGTGATAACGCAACTTCCCGTAAAATTAACGGAATCGGACGATGTAGGGGTCAAATTAGGGTAAAATTCGACGAGGAACACGGTGGTCACGTCAAAAATGCCGTAAGGTACGTCAGTTTTCCGGCAGCAGAGGCGCTGCTGGCCAGAGCGTTGAATGAGACATTGCTGGAAGGAAGTAGGCGGCCAGAATGAAGGAAGTAAATAAGGGAGTTCGGCCGAGGGAGATCGCGTAAAACCAATCACAGACGGTAGGCAACACACGAAGTTGGACAAGGAAGTTGGGATGAGGCAGTTGCACTCAAACCGAAGTAAGTCCGAAGGAAGTAAGAGGGAAGGAGGGAATTTCGTAGAATTGACGTGAAGCCAAAGCGAGTCCAGCCAAACCGAACACCACCAAGCGTGATGTGGGTCGATAACCTGATAGAAAGGGTGATATCGGTGTATATATATAAGGCATACATATATACAATGCGGTCAGAAAATACAGTGCTGAGTGCTCGGAACGGAATAGCATAAAACCAGGGCTCTATATCGGTTTGGTTTTTTGGTATCGATACTATCCGATATCCGAAAAATGGTATCGATAATCGGCACAATCGATAAATAATCGATTATTTGGGCATTTATATGTAATTTGTTATTAATAAAATATGGAACATCAAAACCTGCACAATCGATAGTTTGATATTGCAATCCGATAATTACGATATATGACAATATCGATAGTATCGGTTATCGGAAATATCGATATAGAGCCTTGCATAAAACTAGAGAGACAGACATACGGACTGTCTAAATAGAGAAGGCTAACGCGACGGGGACACGGTCACGGGTGACACATGCCACACACAGTGAGGGGTGACGCAAGGAGAAGCAGGCCCCCATACAGTGGGGGGGGAATCGGCTTCCCCGTGATGGGTGCGGGTGTGACACCAGTCGTGGAGCAATCGAAACGGGATTCCTGCGGGGTTTATTTGCACAGATAGCAACCGAGAAGCAGAATACTGAAAGAACTGGCTCTTCCAGCTCTACATTAGCGACACTTGTTACATGTGCCATTTCCCCCCAAGTGGAAAGGTATTCTCCCACGCGCACACAAACGAAGAACGCGTTCGTATACTCTCGAGGTAACTTCGGACCTGAACAGGTCAAGCACAAAGCACGGATATGATTTATCCGAAATCCAACCTGGAAGCCGCAACTATTTTCGCGTTTGGGTGCGCAGTCATTGCCATTACCACCATAGACGTTAATAGATCTCTACAAAACAATAGTGTGCAAGTGTCAGAAAATGACCTGCGAAGGTTACAAGAATACAAGGCAGGGATGGATGACAAACATGCCAAAAATTTACTATGAGGGTTTGGAGGGTCGGAGGGAAAATAGTTTAGATGTGAGCCGCCTTACCAGGCACGATTCGCTTTCGTGTTGGGCGAAATCATACCGGAACCATTTACTTCGTCACTCCAATAGGTTTTTTATTTATTTTTTACCAACTTCCTGACCAAATCGCTCCTCACTATATGCCGTGAGTGTTCAACAACTTTGAGGGTTATTTTTGTTCCCATATCCACTGTATTCGCCTTCAAGCTGTTGACAGATATCTTCAGCAAGGCTTTCATACATTACACGTGAATATGTCCACGGCCAGGACAGGACGTCAGTCAGAGGTTTCCCTGTGGGGAAAGCACAAGGTACAACCGTAGGATACTATGATGCTGAGAAAAAAGTCGGGGCATGACGCAAGAAAACTCCACTCAACTCTTGACAAGTGAATGTGCCTTGGCTTGGATACGAATTCTTGCAATCATCGTGGCGAGCCCGACCATAATCATAGTGCCGTAATAAACTCGTCCATGCACAGATTCAGCTACTTTTATGACCGTTTGCACATTCGCCTTGCTGTTGTATTTTTCTACCTTGAAGACCGCTTACTTCAAACAAGCGTTCTCCAAGGTTCAATTTAATGACGCCTTCCTCGCTGCAACTTGTGTGTTAGCGAAGAGCACTACGAGATCATACTACTCAAGAGTACACAAAACGCTGCCATGTGGATTCACCACGGCAATCTCTGACTATGACTTTTGTAGGATGGTATGAGTGAGGCAGCAGCCTCGGACAGCCGACATAAGCTGACATAAGGTGTTAGCGTACATGTAATTTAAACAGCATGGCAATATGGGTATTCTATGTTGGTGCTCCGCACTCCCTGCTTTTAGATTTCACCACGTAAGTGATTTTTCATCCATCGTTGCACCCGAGTAAAGCTTGACAAGTATGGGCTTGCACTTTACAAAGGCTTCTGCGCTGCGAAGAACGAAGCCGGCACATTACATTTGCGTGTGCCTGTGCGCACCACCATACATGTCAACTCGGGTATACGAGGCTGGGAAGTGTGTTTTGGATGTTGGAATGTCGCTTGCTTAAGGGCGTAATCATACAAGCTTGCCCCCTCGGGTGTGAGATTTATGATACATTGATGGTTGCACTCCACCTAGTCCAGGACCCAAGGGAGCCATGACGGGGATTGGCGAATAGAAAAGTGAATCCGACTTGAAACTACGCTTGGTCACCAAGTATGTTGAATTAGACCCATGCCTCGAGCGAAAGGCAATACTCACTCGGGCACACGAGGGGGGGAAGGTAGATGAGTGGTCATGCATGGTAGTTATCGGCAGCAGTAACGCAAAACTTTGCTGCCTTACTCTTTTTCTCCGAAGTCACTTTTGATACGTAAATGCAATACCCACATTATTCTGAATGAAGGGTACTCACTTAGCTCGCCAACCTCATCATGGAGGATATCAAAGTCAGCCTCTGAAAATACGTAGTTGAGTTCCCCTCGTTGTAGCTGCCGGCTTGGCCTGCCCCCAATATTCCACATGCAAATTTTAAATTTTGGAATTAGTCTCAAATTAAACGGGAAGGCTAAGGTTGCCACTTCAAACAAAATTATCTTGGTTTTGTGTTTTGTGCATGCCATCGTGATTGTCGGGCTTGCCCTATAGGGGATAAGTAAAAACCGCTTCCCTATGGCGGCAGTACCAACCGATGCCCCTATACAAGTGACAAGAGAGGTTGAGTAGCTTTAGGTAGCAACTTCTGCCATAGTAACTCTGGAAGTGGTGATACCGTGGTGGCAATACGTACTAGTCTAGCCATTTGAACCCTGACAGTAAACTCTGCACAGGAATTCCCGACCTGCCTTTGTACCCTTGATGAAAAATTATTCCTTCCCGAATCCATTGTCTGCATATCACAAGGGGCTTGCAAGGGCCTGCAAAGCAGCAAGCTCTTGTAGGATTCTCATGTTAGTGTAACGGGCCTTACGTGCCAATACGAGGTGGGCCCTACATGCGATAAGCAACGGAAAAGGGCATTCATAGCCTGAGAGATTACCTTCGAGGCGGAGCATACACCTCACAACCCTCCAAGAAGTGAGACCATAAGAAGATCCCCCCGCTCACGAGCACCTGCGAGCATTATGAGACCAGTCATAAATGTTCATCGAGGGCCCGCCTCTCAGAGACCTGGACGAGGGCGGACAGAGCATGCCGCAAAAGAAAGCCTTACCTAGGCCAGATGGGCACCTGTAAAATGATGGTGCAAAAAGGCTTGACACAATCGGCATAATTGTCCAACCTTGAGGCACCAAAGCTCTTTAGCGGGCAGAATGAGCCCCCACAACGCCATTAGGCGGCTCTAGAGGGCACCTTGGTGGCTTGTAACATATTCGAGAGCGGATTCGTGAAATTTCGGCCGTGCATAAGGAGCACCGCGCATGTCAGGGAGGGTTCTATGCGGGGGATGACCTCATCTCGTATGGCGGGCATCAAGTTGCGGTCTAAGAAACGGCAGCCGTGAACCTGCCCGACCCCCCTCCAAGATGAGTGTATGCTGGTTGTGCTTGACACACTCTCCCCTTGTTGACATTTAACAAAATTGAAATATGGAATTTCAGATGTCGTAATTCCTATGTGCAAAATGCGCCCTTGTTGTGCTATGATGATTCACCACCTACCACCTGAGGGTTTGACGTAAAGTCACTTTGGACCGTTAGATACGGCATTCCTTGGCATTTAGATAAGGCACTATCCAGCTTGCATGCACCGTCACATTTTTTGGGCAAAATGGTATGGATACTCACCAGATGTGCCTGAACGTCTGGAAGGCCGCTTTTCCGTAAATCACGGGCTAGACCTGTTCCCCATCTGAGCCATTAGCCATAGCCAATCACACCAAGCGGCGTGAGACACACTGAGCGGCACGAGATGCACCAAAAACAAAGTAGCTAATCACACCGAGCGGCATGAGACGCGCCAACAAAGTTAGCCTGGCCACCACTCCAAAGAAGAAGTCAACATGAAGGAAAAGAGCAGGGCCGTAAAATGATATCAGGCTCACAATTTGAGCCGCAACTGGGTCAAATGTGTGTGTAACAATCCCAGACCCGTCGTCACGGTACAAGTCACGGTACAAAAGCCAGCACACGCGTAGATTCCCCCCTATATGCAGCAAAGCGCACTAGGCATCAAGTGTCAGGAATCAACATCCTGTGCTAGCTAGCCCATAGGTGGCCGCAAACCGCAGTAAACGTGTTCATTCTGGGCTGAAATAAAATGGTGTTATGCGCGCAAGGGTTCAAAACTAAAAACTCTCGTAACACACAAAATGCACAACACAAGTCTCCCTCCATTTGCACAATAGGGTCGGTTCGAGACCATCACACCGACAACATCTGTCGGCGTTCGATTATATTGCCCCCGCAGCGGCAGCATCTATCGGCCCTCAATCAAAGCGCCGCCGCCATGTTTTCCGCTTCGCATCGCACCGCAAATTTTGGAAGACATCCTTCAACAACAAGGTTAGTTATCAACACTGCAATCATTGCATGGCACTTGCATAAAGGTGCTCACATGTCACAACCACACCCGCCCTTTTCGCGAGCTCTGCTGTACGATCCAGCGCTGCCACGTGGTTGTCAATTGCAATCACCTGGTGGTCCCCATCCATCCACTCTACCATCTCATGGCTTGAAGCTTTTGAGAACCACCTGGCAGTTGCACATAAGTACATCCGGAGCGACACGGACGGAGACGTTCTAAGATTGGATGATGCTCTATCATAGGAAGATGAATTACTACCAAACGACGTTTGCAATCGGAGGATGCTTTGCAATTGTAAGATGTGTTGTGATTGGAGCACTTTCTGTAAGGGAACGGTGAGAAAGCACACTGGTCCCTCTAGAGGACAGGCGTCGCAATCGCCACCAATGGTGTATAGTCAGTGGTGTATAGATGGTGGGCTTGCAGACAAGAAGGCGAGGTGTGCAACCCTTGCGTGTTAGATCCCCCTGCCACCTCCGGAGTCCCTTCGGGATTTGGAGGGTGATACTCGTGACTAGGACTTATATAGGGTATCCACCACCCAACGTCAATTCCCACTCATTCCTTTGCTCCATTGGCACAAAGCTGGCTGAGCTAGTCCCTGGCAGATTCTAAGGCCATGCTCAGAGCCTCTGGATTGGCTGCGCACCTCCCATTCCGGCCCGAGCGCCAATGCAAGGTACACCGCATCACGCCCGGATCCACAACCCTGTGGCCCGCATCGTGCGCCTCCCCAATCGTCGCACCCCGGTCATCTACAACTGCCCAGTGTGTGCTATGAGGCTGGGTAAGTAAAGACTTTCAGCAGGGTTGGCCAGGCCGCGCATTTCGAATTTTTGGCCAAATCGAATTCTGAAAAGTGCCATGATTTAAGGGCCACTATGGGGTGCGCACCCAACTTTTGGATTGATGAGTAACGATGTTTAACACTTAAAGTTAGTCATTCACCACCAAAAACACATATTATTTCGCTACGATCAACAGCTTAACACTTGAATTCTGAAATCCTGAAATTCGCTACAATTGTTGATGGGCACCTTAAGCGGGGGTGAGAGATGAGACCTGGGGAAGCAAGGAGAAGTGTAATCACATACAACCTACTAGGACACCGATGGGCCATCTAGACTAAGGTCCCAACAGGCCATGTCGACGAAGACACCACCGGACCATCTCAACTAAGACACCATCGGGCCATTTAGACTAATATACCATCGGGCCATCTCGACTAAGACACCATAGAGCCACCTGCACTAAGGCGCCAGCGGGCCATCTTGACTAGGACACCATCGGGCCACCTAAACTAAAACGCCACCGGGCCATCTCGACTAGTATGCCCTTAGGAGAGAAGGTACACTAGCCAAACCCTAAAGCTCCACCTAGTACCTCAAGGTGAAGACCCAATTTTGCCCTCATGGGGAGAGTTGGAAGGCTCATATTCAGGTGCCTATTGGCATGGCTATTGGCCATGCTAGAGTCGATGAAACTTGGGGCGGGGAGAGTAACGCGGCGAGCTAAAGCACTAAACATAGCATGTGAGTATTATGCAGTAATGATAGTCACTTTTGGACTGAGGCAACGAGTGTTGAATAGGCATGAGTACACAACACACAAATGCGGCATTGCCTGATTCCTGATCAATCGTTCACGGTGCCATCTGGTGGAAGCACAACGTACTCATGAACACGGTCACTGGGCTTATCCAAAGGGTATTCACATTATATTCCGTCTGCACCTAGCATCGTGTACTAAAATTGCTTGCTTGGGGATCACTCACAACATGTGTGCACCTGCCGTGTGCACCGCGACTGTGCTGCCACTGGTGTATGCAAGGGGCCGAGACATTGGAGGAGCGGTCCACAAGGTCAGGTATAGGTCCCAGGTCGGGCATCGGCTCGCACCACATCAATAGCCACAGGGCGGAGGTTGGAGGGGGGCACAGATGCCAACGCTTCGATGACGGAGGGCGTCATTCGTTCCAAGAACTCGTTAGGCCGCCACACTCGTGAGGAGGACGCGCCTTGCTCGATTTCCTATGTGTTGAAGGGCACGGGAAACTTTATTAGAAGCCCATTTAAAGACGCGCCAACGTCTCGCTCGCGCATCCGTGTGATTAAAAACCAGAATGCGAAAGGTGGCTTAAAGTCCCATTGGACAGCCAATAAAAGACGTTACAAGAGGTGCCAAGTGCTTGCACAACGTTAGGATGGCTGCCTGTTATGTAGTTCACCTGTTTTGGGAGGATGAACATCCTCGACACGGGGAAGGGCAAGCGCTGTTGAGCTACCTCGAAAGGGGTTAGGGGTGAGCGCTCTTGAGCATCTTGGGCGCGGGAAGGGAGAGTGATCTCAAGTACCGGATGGAGGGATGGGCGAGCGGCTCACAACCATCTTGTACAAGGGTTAGGTGCGTTCGTGGGTACCTCGGGAGGAGCTAGCACTTATGAGCATCCTGCAGGCAATGCAAGAGCTTGCAAATGTACTCGACCGGGGAAGGGACATGCTAGCGATGAACCTCAAAGTACACACTCTCAAATCTTCTGAACAAGGGGAGGGGCAAGCACTCGCAAGCTTCCTGGACGAGGAGAGAGGCGAGCGCACTCAAGCACCCGGGACTTTTTGGAGACACAACAAAAGTATCGTCATCGGGGGAAGGAATAAGCTCGCGAGATTCCTCAACGTGGGAAGGGCCGAGCGTCCAAGGCGACGGGGTGGGTAAAAGCCCTCGAATTATCCTCAGTGACGGCAGGGGGGCGAGCCCTCTCGAGCAGGGGGAGTGCTCTCCGGGTTTTCGAAAAGGGGAAGAGGCGAGTACCGAAAAGCATCCGTGAGGCGGGAGGTGGGAGCGCTAGGGAGTATCCTCGACGGGGCAAGGGGCGAGCACTCTTCAGCAACTTTTAGGATCACGGGCAGGGAGGAGCGCCTTGAGGAGGTTCAACGAGAGCGTAGGAGCAACCACGACGAGGGGGTTGCGAGCGCTGGCAAATATCCCCCAGCTGGGGAGGGTTGAGTGCTCGCGACTATCCTCGACAGGGGTAGGGGTGAGCGCTCGCACGTATTTTTGACGATTGGAACCCCAAGCCTTCTCGACAGGGGCATGGGGAAGGGCTCACGAGTGTCCTCGTCCACTCCGCTTCCGCCGTGTCGCAGCACAACGCCGAGAGTACCCATCTGCACGGCCGAGCCCCCAGCGCAACTTTTCATCGACAATGCACCAACACAGGGAATGGAAGGGCACAATAAGAACAATTCCTAACAGAACACCTAGTAGTTGCGATATCGCCGACTAGATAACGACCGATGCGGAACGTGTGCATCGGAAGGAAGAAGTAACGTCTTGCAGAGGTACATACTAACATACATGGGCTTGGCAGCAGGGAAGATGGGAACCATCTCGAGGATGTATGGGAGAGAACTATAAAAGAGGATACGCGGTCTTGTTGTTGCTCACCCTTTGCTACCTAGCAACTCTGTTGCTCGTTCCAGCTCGTCCTGATGCCCGAATAACCTGACGGAAGGAGGAATTGGTTCATAAGAAAGCTTGGATTCTCGTTTCAAAACCGCCAACTGTGAAAGCTGAATACGTTGGATCAACACATGAGCACAAGTAGTTTCACACACATAGATAGGCTCTGGGCGTGCCACAGCCTGAGCACGTCGAAAGCAAGGAGACGGAACGCCCCGCCCCCCGTTTCGCTGGGCCCTCGCAGCTGACACATAGTCCCATTCCTCAGATCGTCAAATGGTGCGCTAGTGCGGAGTTCCTGTATGATGTGCTGAGAGGCCGTTGCTCTTAAGCAAGACAGCACCGGTACTCAAGAGAAAGGGGAGGCGCAGGCATTACCTCAGCGGGTCCTTTGAGAATGGTGGCGGGAGTTCGAACGCTCGAGCCTCAAGCTGCAACAGGCAGAGAACTAATCAATTTGGTACACCATGAGGAGCCTAGCTAAGGATGAAGACTTGAACGTTGCTCTTGAAGCGCCCTCACTTGGATAGCGCTCCGCCACATGATAGCACTGCGACAATGCTGAGGAGAAGGGCGTTACTATAGTTGGACGAAGGGCGCAAGCTTCTGAATACCTCGGACACAGGTATATTTGTCGCACCCTTCAGGTGCAATTCGTTGAATTCTGAAGAAGAACGTAGATCGACGAGCGGGGAGATGTAATCAAATTCGACTTCGGCGAAGCAATCTTTTTGTGCGTGCGGCCAATTCGCGTGCGGAACTGAAAGCGCGCGAAGCGTTTTTCGAGCGCTCCATGCACTGTGTTGTGTAACGATTTGTGCCGAGGCTCTGGAGGAGAGTTTTGCAAGACACAGTTGTGCAGTCTCGTTCGGGACAAGTTGTGAGCGACGCCCCAAATGTTTTGGCCGCTTTCCAGCCTTGTCATAAGAGTTGGACAGCCGCTTGATGGTAAAGCAAGTATACTTGTTTGCAAGTGAGGGATCTGCGATAGCAGTTGCTTTCGCAGACATAATTCCAGTGGACGCCCAGTAAGTAGTCTCTCTTTGATTGTTCAGGCGGAGGGAGCGCTAGTGTTTCAAGCTAACGTAAGGGCGGGCTCTTCATCTTCAACTTTTTCCTTTTCGTTTTGCTGAATTCCGTCGTTTCGCACGACAGCAACACCAACAGATCAGAATAATGACATAATCAGTTAATCACAATCGACGATCACGATGTCAATGTCACGTTAACGTTTACATATATTGATATTGCATATTCAGATATTCGAATATGATATTCATATTGTAGTTTATAACACTTACGATAGTGACACTCGTAATAGTTTAAAAAAGCTTTACCTGCTCATCTGCATCCCTCACTCGGGAATGAAAGTTCCAACTTGACTTCCACTTTGAACTTTGCTTGCGGGACGTACACGGTCCTTGAAGCGCCCGTGTGTGTACATCAGACGACGCGTTCTGATCCCATTTTCTGTTTCCTCATTCTATATACGGGCGTAGTGTTGTCTATCACTGGGGTCTTATTATCGTGAAAAGTGGCCCCGAATTAGTTGCTGCACTTACCAAAACAGCCAGGAACTATGTGTTGCTTGAATTTAACGGAAAGCTCATTTCTGGAAGACGTCCTGGAATTGAAAGAGAAACATGGTGTGAGAATGTTTAATGGATGAAAAGGAGTGTTGTTCGGTTACAATAGGATTTCCTAGGGGTTTTTCGTAAAATCGCGACATTGATATCCCGCGGGGCTACAAGCTGCATTTCAGCAGTCCAGGCGAAATGGAGCTCCCAGGCCAAGTTGAGACGCTCAAGGTGAACATTTGTCCACATTGTTATCAGTTTTTGGGCTTATTATACGCGCTTTTTTTCTTCTGAAATGGCTGTAGTGTTTAAGTTGGCAAGTAAGTGCTTGCAGGCTGCGGACAAAACTGGGGAGGCGAAGCCTCGAGAACATGGGGGTGACACTAGCACCTTGGCGCAAGTGATGTCTCCGCCGAAATTCATCCTCGACCCACGTAGTGCGGCGATGAAAAAATGGGATCAGATGACTGCGATTCTTCTCATATTTACAGCCACCGTCACGCCATACGAAGTCGGATTCTTGGTAACTTCGCTTGAAACTGTAGGCGCGCAGGTTCTCTTTTACATGAACAGGTCAGCTCCGCTCTCTGCCTCCTTAGTAAAATTGCTCAGCTTCTCCAAGCTTCTGCCAATTGAGTCCCTTTCATTTTGCACTGTGACCGCCTTCCTGCCCTCTTGGAATGTTGTAGGCGTGAAGGTGTGAACTGTTCAGAATGTGCACGCATAATCCTGTATAGCAGGCTGCCCGCCCTGGCAGTGCGTAGTTGTGTACGCTTTTCTCAAGTTTTTTTTTTCTAGAAGACATTACGGACGCCTTTGGAAGCCTTGCCCTACAGATAGCTTGCCTGAATTTCTTCTCGTTTATTTTCAGGATTATCGATGTTGCGTTCTTCTTGGACTTGTTATTCAACTTCAGGCTTGCATACTTCGACCGTACGAGCTCTGTGTCCTATCTCTCCCAAGCTCACGTTGCCTGTTTACACACCTGCCAACAGCCCCTGACAGCTGTCTGCTTGCACATGAGAAGTGCGAGAAGCTTGATCTGCTCTCACGCCACGGAACTTGTCGGTAGCCGAAACGTTGTGTACTGTGCACTATGCCAAGTGCTGCGTTCAAAGCTTGTACTTTTTTTTGTGTTTTCCGCGCGCCCTCAGACCCTTGCAACGTTTGTCCCACCAAAAAGAACTATGAATCTTCAAACTACCCTCGACATCGGCAGATATCGTCTGACCGGTCCTGTTGCTGTCGCAGCAAATATCGCCACGGGTGTTTGGGTTTTTGATGAGCGGAAGATTTCCTACAAGTACTTAGGAGGAATGTTCTTTTGGGGTGAGCTCGCTACGCCTCGAACCACATCCCGCCTCGCTCCCGCATGAAATTGCCCCCTTCGCCGTCACCCAGTTTCGCCACCTAGAATGCATGCACTGGTGTGTAAAGGCGACAGCGGAACCAGGCTGCAGTAAAATTCTCTTCTTCGACGAGGGTTGGACTGTGTCGATTCTTTGCACCGCCAGTCTAAACGCTCACCTTGCCGCGTCCCCGCCCGGTACTCTTTCTGAGGACCCTCAAGTCCGATATGCCGCTTCATCACGCGGTTAGTTTTATCACTTCTTCGGCATATGTTCGCCTGCAGCCCTATCAGCTTTATGTTGGTGCACTGTGTGGGAAATGTATGCTCCCAAAATACGCGAAGAAAGCTAGCCATGGCAAATCCCGGGCAGATTCATCGAAACTCTTCTTCCTTAGCGTGTATGATGCTTGGCCCGTGTCCTCTCGTCTCTTGGTGCTCCTGCGCGGTGCTTCCCTTTTCTTTATCCCGCGCTTCGTTTGTTTAAGCCCAAGCTTTGCGTTGGGTGCTTCGTACCACACACGAGCTAAACCAGTCAGCGCTTTTATCCCAGAGTCGGGACGGGTGCAGGACGACTTTGAAGAAGTGCGCCTGAGGGTCCTTGCTGAGAGTTGGCACTTCATGTTGTTCTCATTGCACGCAAACTCGATTCCCCTAACTGTTCGCGTCTTTGCAGATTTCATCAGCGTGTTGCCCTTCGGCTGCATCGGGATATTCGTCGACAGTGAAGCGATTAATAACTTGAAGGTAAGCTTTGCCTCCATACTTGCCTTGCCAGTCCAGTGAAATCCACGCACCGGCGCGTTCTCTGGCAAGTTGAACTCATGCGCGGTTTCTACTGGGATGCTGATGCATGCTCGAAAGAAATTTTGGCCCTATGCGAGAATCAAGGTGTGCTGGTCTGTCTGCTTGCGAGGACCGCAAGGAGCCGGCTATTTCGTGCTCGAGTAAACTTCACTTCGGGGACATCCCCACAAGCGGAGAGCCCGAGTTGGCACACTTGGACGCATTTCTACTTCTGACGGTTGCTGGTAACTGAGTCCTTGGATGGCTCTGTCACGTGGCAGATCTTGCGTGTTGTCCGCCTTTTGCGCCTGGTGAAACTTCAGCGCATCCTGCGCACCGGGAAGCTGTTGAAGCAAGTAGAGGACACAATGGCCATAAACTACAATCTGATGACTTTAGTCAAATTCATTGTGCTCACCCTGTTCATTGCACACTGGTTGGCCTGTGGCTGGCACCTCGTCGTGCGGGTAAGCAATATCCACTTCCTGCCTGCCTTCCTTCTTTGGGCTCATTGTTTCTTGAGAAAATTCACGGTAAGGTGAGAAGGAATTCGCGGGAGTCTTCGGGGAAGCTACGTGGCAACAACCAACCACGCCTCTCTTGATGCACCCATGACTCGTGGCGTCTGGGTATCCTCCGCCCAAAGGTTTTGTGAAGCGGCGCTACTGTGTTGTCGGTTGTGCAAATTGCCAACTCGAAAATTCAGCATTTTAGCCAGCACTCGTTGAACGCACAAAGCTGTGCCTGCGTAAGTGAAGCGTGGTAGGATGCCATCCTCGAGGCTGTCAACCAAGAAGTGTGAGTGAACGTTTCCCCCGACAGTTCCAGAAAAGAGCAAAGAGTTGGCGCGGCGGGTGAAACAGCGCCCTCGGTGTACAAAAGCTGAGGTTTTGCTGAGCTGGTAGAGTTGGGTGTAGCAGCTCTCTTGATTGCATGCGCGTGCTGAGTCGTGGCCGAGCTGGCAGGGCGGGTGAAACAGCGCCCTGGAAGGTGTCCAGTCAGTGACTTGAAGTGTCACCGAGCGGAAAGCGTAGCTGCTGTGTTGGCGGCGAGCACTGGTTGGAGGGTCACGCTGCCCTCGGGGTTCTGAAGTAGCGCTCTTGGTGTGTGCCGGGACGGCATAAACCGAGCCGCTGGGTCTCCCAGGGTATCGAACGTAGCATCCGCCTGCTTTCCCAGCCACTTTGTGCTGGGCTCGCCCAAGGTCCCCGCCGAGCGTTGGAGCCTCCCCTGTTTTTTGCCCGGGGACTGGGGGGTTGATGAAGCCGTTTTGTGGTTGTGTTCAGTTCGAAGGAGGTGAAATGAGCTGGGTTTCCAACTACTTCAGCAACTGGGTGGACCCGTACGAGGACCCTGGGGCCTTTTCAAAGTATATCGCTGCACTGTATTGGGCCTTCGTCACCATGAGTACCATCGGGTACGGTGACGTGGTGCCAACCACGGATGCGGAACGCTTCTTCGAGATCGTGGCGATGCTGTGTGGGACGTCGGTATTCGCGTATGTGGTAGGTTCTGTGTGCACGATTGTTGGGAACATGGATCGTAAGAATGGGGAATTCTTCGAGCTCATGGACAGCCTCAATGCGTCAGTCCCCCCCTCCCCCCTCTTGTGGCAGCCATTAGCTGTGCTTTCAATGGAGCCACTCCATTCGTTGAAACAGTTCCCGCCTTTTCCTGAGCTCCAATAGAGTTTCCCATCTTCACTTTTGGGTCGACTCTCCTGGACTCATGCTCCCCCTGCCACTCGTGCTCTGTGTTGCACAGATTCATGGCGGATCTCAAGCTGAATGCCCCACTGCGCGTGAAGCTGCGTCAGTACTTCCACTATCGGAGGCGAAGCGCTATTTTCGGAGGTTATCAAGGCTTGCTTGGCCTCATGAGGTGCGTTATGCTCCGAGCTCTATGTGCGTGTGCTCGTCAACGGGGCGTGACACTTGTGCAATCGTTAAGTGGGCTGAGCGTTCAGTGTCCACTTGAGCCGCCGACTTCCTGTTTATCTGTTCGATCAAGTGGTCACAGCTGTAAGCGCTTGGTGCACACTTGAGCCGCCGCCTTCCTGTTTTTTTTTTTTTTTGCTGTTCCATAATAACTACCTCTTAAAGTATCCGTCTGGCGAGGCGCAGAACTCCTTGGAAAGCAAGTTGCAGCGCTTTACGCTGCCTAGGTTTTTTCATTTAGTGTCCAGAGCTGAGCAGAGATCTGAGAAAGAAGAGCAACTTGGGTTGGGCTATGCTTGCATGCAGCCCGGAGTTGCAGGGCGACGTCGCAGTTGAGCAGTGCGGAGACTGGGTAAACAAGGTCCCCTTTTTCAGGAATGCACCAGCTCCCTTCATCGCATCCATCGCCAAGGCCTTGCAAACTAAGACATTTCCGCAAGGCGAAGATGTGATTCAGGTTTCCTCGGTACGTTTCATGAAACTATGCCTGTTCCACTCCAACTGTGCTGTAAAATATATACAGTTTACTGCTGAGTCTGCCTTCGCAAGTCTGTCTGCTCCCGTCCAGCTTTCTCGCGGAAGCTGTCGTCTTCCATACGGCAGTTATTTGTATTGCCTTTCCAGCAGTAGCTTTCTGTCGAGGCTATTGGTCTTCAGTATGGTTTTCTGGGCGTTTTTCCTGTTCATAAACCGCTTTTTTGCCTCGCCTCCATCCCTCTGGACATTGCATCACAACCTTGCAGCTCGTTGAGCACGAAGTTACGGGTGCTTTTGCAGAAAGTGGAGAGCCTATACATTGTGCAACGTGGCGTTGTTGGTGGACGAGGTCGCCTGTTCACATCTGGCAAGGTGTTCGGCCAAGACATCCTGGCCGGTGCGTCATTTGGCGCCCTTCTGCAAATTCCTGACAGTGAGGGTTGGTTAAGATGTTGCGCCCTTCTGCACACGACTGCCGGCACCGGTCAGGATGGGTTCACTTGTGATGCTCCTCTGCACGGGCGTGTCGATGAGGTTGCTTGTTAACCTTCACTTGGAACTATTTTTTATGCTGATGGAGCGAAGGGTATCGTATTTTTCTTCCCAGGCGAAGGCTGTGCCACATACACGGCAACAGCGCTGTCTTTTACGGACTTATACGGGCTGCTGCGCGACGACCTGGAGGAGACCCTGCAACAGTTCCCAAAGATGAAGCACCGTTTGCAGAAGGTGAGCCTGGGGAATCACTGTGCCCTAAAAATCTTGTCCAGAGGGAGGGTTCCCAGCAGCCAAAGGACTCAGTCCGACTGGAAATCAGCTGGGTCCTTCGGTTCCTAGTCCCTTGAGGAACACTGTATGAGTGGCGTGGATGAGTTAACTCTTCTCTGCTTTCTCCTCGTCTTGTGAACGCAGGGCTGAGACTTTGCAATCCTCTTTCCGACGCTCCCTGGAGCGCGTGGCAAATCTATCTGCTACTGACTCTGGGTGTCTCTTGTTCGGTGTCTGAAGTGAGTGCACAGCAGCTCCATGTGATGGTGAGGTGTTTGGGAGTGGAGAGGAAAGTGATTATTTGCGGGTGATATTTTGCATGTGTAAAGGGCGTTCTTTGTGCTTGGTCGGTGTCTTTGAAGGATTGTTTAGGGAACCTACCGGTGTGGAGCTTCAGGATCTGAGAACGCCACGAAAGGGTTAAGGGTTTTGCACAGAGACTGCACCTGTCTACATACCCTTTTACATATTGCGTGGTATCAGTGAAAGGATTCTCATATATTATTTTGAGGTTTCTGACGAGTTGGCTGGGCGGGCCTAAGGACACCTTCCGTTTTTCAATTTAAAGGGCTTCAAGAACGCATGGTGCCCCTGCAATGGAACGATTTTTGTGTGTGTCCCTGTGGTACCCTTCTGACGGGTACTGCCTCTTTGAGGGCGTCGGGGATTCGTCTGCGGCTGGCTCTATTTATGTCCAGTGCCTTGGGGCTTTTGCACCTGCCGGGGGACCGGTGATCGACAGCCACTTTATACGGTACTGGCGCATCGCTGTGAACGGGGATGGCCCCTGGAGTGCTTTGGATGATGGGATGTGGCTGTCCCTGTGGTGCCCTTCTGACGGGTACTGCCTCTTAGAGGGCGTCGGGGATTCGTCTGCGGCTGGCTCTATTTATGTCCAGTGCCTTGGGGCTTTTGCACCTGCCGGGGGACTGGTGATCGACAGCCACGTTATGGGGCACTGGCGCATCGCTGTGAACGGGGATGGCCGCTGGAGTGCTTTGGATGATGGGATGTGGCTGTCCCTGTGGTACCCTTCTGACGGGTACTGCCTCTTTGAGGGCGTTGGGGATTCGTCTGCGGCTCGCTATTTGGGAGTGTCTTGGATTCGTCTGACGCTTGCTCCCTCTCCGTGTTCAGTGTTGATGGTTATTACACATGACGGGGGACTTTCGTTCTTTGACCCTGGTGTGAGGTACTGGCGCATCGCTGTGAACGGGGACGGCCGTCGGATGGAAGTGGGTTTTGGGAGGCGGTTGTCCCTGTGGTGCCATTCTGGCGGGCACTGCCTCTTGGAGAGCTCGGTGGATTCGTCTGCCTTTGCTGCAAGGAGAGGCAGAGGGTGGTGAAGTCCACCTTCTGTGTTTTCCCTTGATTTTTGTGGGGAGCACTTAGGTGCCCGCATGTTTTCACTTTTTGACATGGGGTGTCCATGCTGTGTGGTGTGACTGCATTCATGGCATAACCATGGACTAACGGGTCCCATCCATCGACCGTGAGCCACTGGCTCGATGCTATCGGGGTCCGCTTACTCCGTAGCCCTGGGACCAACTATTGTTGGGCGATGATCGGTCACACTGTATCATCTTTCCTTGCTGATTTGCATCTGGGTTGGGAATATGTATGAGTTTGTGGTATCTTGTCACGGCTCCGCCCTGCTCTTGATTTGCTTCACACATCCACTGGGATGATGGTGGGCTGGCTTTTGTTGGCCTCAATCTCATGCCGTTCAGTGTGTTGTGTGGACCAACAGGTTCCATCCATTCATCGACTGTGAACTTGGGGGCATGCCGGCAGGAATCGCTTACTCCGACACTCAGGATTCAGCACGCATTGAGTTGCGTGAAGTTGCGCATTCTCGCGTGTTTGGCAGTGATTGGTACATGCATATATCCATCCATGCTACTTTGCAATTGGTTTAGCACTGTGTGTGTCGGTGGTATCTTGGGACAGCCCCGCCCCCTGTTCTTGCCCCCTTCTCACATCCACTGGGATGATGGTGAGCTGGCTTTTGTCCGTGCACCTCATGCTGCTCTATGTGTATGTAGTGAACCGCTAGTTCCCTTTGACCAAAATATTTTTGCTGCTGCTTGGTGGTTGGGCAGCCTAGCTTGGGAATGCTTATTTTGTCGTGTGGCTCGTATAGCAGTATGCAGGCTTCTTTTGGCTAGGTCCACGTCTCACTGGGTGGGTACCGCGTAAGGGGTGTGGGCAAATCCCTCACTTGCCAAAAATTATTGGGGTTTGAATCACGTTTCTGTACATGTTGCATGACAAGAGCGATTGCTTGGATTTGCTTGATGTGGTGGTTGAGCCTTCGGGCGCTTCTCACATCTCTTAGGTGTAGTAAACAGCTTATGAAGTTTTTTCACGTGGCTACCTTCGTGTGGTATCTGTAATGGTGGGGCAGGCCGGACGGATCAGCGTTGCGAAGGAAGCAATGTACGCATTCACCACACTTTGGAAGAAGAAGGTGTATGGAAACCGACTGGCAGGCAATGCATCGTACATCGAGGATCTCCTCGGCAAAAGCGAAGCAGAGGTATTGTCATCAGTTATTGCAACCCACGTCAAAAGTCATACATTGCCGGATGAGGTGAAGTGATGTTTATCAAGTCTCACTTGCACCTTTCTAGGCTTTGCACAACTCATAGTCTAGTCTGGATGTGTGTGGTGGCAAATTCTGTCTGCAAGGTGCTGACACGCTTCATACAGTGAGGGCTGGTGACAGGCTCAATGCCCAGTAGGGTATTGTTGTGTCTTAGGCAGGAGTATGTAGAAGCTGCGGAGGGTTAGAGTGATGCGTGCATTAATTAGGTTTCTCTTTTGCTCGAAATCCCTCATTTGCCAAAGGCAGGCACTGCAATACATTTCATTAAAATGATTTTGTAAAGTGTTTAAAATGCATTTTGTGCTTTTTACATGCTTTCTAAATTCATGTTTTTGATGATATGTCCAGACTGTCTGTGCACGTCACCAAAAGGAAAGAGTCCTCTGGGTCGGGAGCGGTGGGAAGAGCAAAAGGAACAGAGCTGAACAGGCGTGTCGCTTCGTGGCTACTTGTACATCCTGTTTGTGTCACGGAGCTACATGTGTCATTCGGCTCTACTGCAGCAGGAGTCACGGATTCTGAAAGTCTGAAACCACAAAAATTCTGTTGCACTCCAATTTGAACATTTCTCTTTTGCTCGAATCCTCATTTGCCATGAAACCAAAGATGAAACTGTGAGGCACACACAAGAAATCTGATCTCTGTCACTGTGACCATGTTAACCACGCGAAGTAGTAGTCCATGTCTGTGTCCCTCAGAGCCGTCGGGTCGATGTAGTGTTGCACTGCCGAAGAGAACTGTGACCAGCCTCCCAGGAAGCACACTTTCTCCATTGTAACACCTACAGCTCGAGCACACGTCGTGGCACCCTTCCGGGTGCTGTGTGCAGAAAAGTGACCTCCTTCAGGAGGTCTGCAGTCCAGCTCGCTGAGAGCTAGACCAATCCAGTCATTAGCCACGGAAGCCTTGAAGTTCTTCGGGTCCTCGGGTAGCAGCCAGTAGCTGTCAGGTTGAGTCTTCGCAGAAATGCTCCAAGCTGTGTCACGGTAGAACTCCCAGTGCTCGATCAGCTCCTTCAACAGAGCCACCCCCTTCCAGGGGATCGTAAGGCGTCGCTTCACTCGATGGTGTCGCCGACCCTTCTCCTTCAGCAGCACCACTGAGAACTCCTCGTCGCCACAATGAACGTGCTGCCGTGACAACGAGGTCCCCGTGTCCGGTCTGCCGAAGGTCACGAAGGCCACCACCACGTAGGTCAAGGCTCGCAGTAGCTTCAGCTCCTCAGGCGATCTCGGATTGAACTTCAGCGCTGCTTCGTGCACCCTTCGTACGTGTGCTGCTGGCAGCCACGTCCGCTGGGTCTCGATGTTCTCCTCCTGCTCTGCCAGCTCCGCCTGGATGGTAGCCATCCCCTTCCCAGCTCGGGTCACAGAGCGCCCCTTCGCCGGTCCAGGGTGACCAAGGTCCTCGTGGTAGTTGTTGATGGCGGACAGGTACGGCTGTAATGATGCCGACCGGATGTTCCCGTCCTCCAACAGAGAGGCGATGTACAGCAACACAGTCGCCTCCGACGTTGGCAGCCACGGCCGTTGGTCACGCTCACAAAATAAAATGAATCGCCGTGCCTTCGGTCCGTAGTTGTCCTTCGTCGTGTCCAGCAGTGCCTTTCTCTGCATCGACACCGCCAGTTCGGTGAGCCGGGAAGGTCCCAACTCACTCCTCCACCGCTCACAAAGTGAGCGCGTGAGGAAATTTTGTACAGCACCACCGCGCTTGTACTCTTCGTAGTTGCCTCCGCTGCTCCGCTCGGTGTTCTCGCCGTCCGCGTCTGTAGTCTCGTCCGTGCTGTGGATGATTTTGAAGTTCTCTTCGGACAAGTCTAGCGTCTCCTCGTCGCCGTCGTCGTACAGCACGTGCGCCTTTCCGTCCTCGTTGAACTCCTTCACCACACCCGGGTAGAAGCAGTCATCGTCCTCCCAGAACACCTCGATTTTTGTACCCACGGTCACCTTGCTTGCTGTCGTACTCGTAGCAGAGCTTCTTCGTACTTCAGCAGCGTAGTAACTCACGGGCGCGCCTCGATGAAGAACATCACAGCGTCCCATTTTGAGGGCCCGAGCAGCTCGGACCCTCCCAGCCTGCTCGGAGTGAACAGGTCCCTGCGCCGTGGCATGATCACCACCTCGGTGGCCAGGGCTTCCAGCTCCCTGAACCAGGACTGTCCCGGCCAGTACGGAGCCACCACCGTAGCAGCGGCCCCCTCCTCCCGCAGCTTGTGCGCCACCTCGTCCAGCAGCGCCCACGGGGGGTTCACCCAATTGTTCTCCCCCCGCCAGTCGTACGTCAGAGAGTCCACACCTTCGCACTTCGGGTCTTTCCACGCAGCGTAGTACCGAGGAAGCTGCGCGGAGATCTCGGAAGCGAACCGGTCGACTGTGTAGGGCCCCCACTGCTTGTTGGCCCACACGAACCAGTCTCGATTCAGCCTCCAGTCGTCCAAATCCTCGCAACGCGAAAGGTTGTCGGCCCACACGTTGGCCTCGCTGCGGATGTACCGAGCCTGCAACTCGATGTCGTGCAGATCCAGTAGCAGCCAGAGTCTCCTCATTCTCCTCATCAGGTCCGGGTTTCTGGAGGTGAAGTGTGACAGCATCGCCACCACCGCCTGGTTGTCGCAGTAGAGTCGTACGACCTTGCCCTCCAGCTCCTGCAAGAACGCCTGTACGGTCTTGTACACGGCCTCCAGTTCTAGGTGCGTAATGTGCCAGCAGCGCATCTCGTCTGGCCAGAAACCTCGCGCGGGGAACTTCAGGTTCAGCACTCCTCCCCACGCCGTCATCGAAGAGTCCGTGTGCACCTTCGCTCTCGTCGGGGATCTCCAGATTTTGCGTCCGTTCCACCTGCTCATCACAGGCAGCCTGGACCACCATTCTAAGTCCCCCCGAGCTGAACGTGAGATTTTTACCTTCGCTCCCCAGCTGCGTTTCTCCGCCAGCACGAAGTAGAGCTCCCGTAGGTAGAGCCGCGCCGCTGGTACTGCCAAGTACACGGATTGGCAGAGTCCCGTGAAGGACGCCAGTCTCCTGGCAGGAATCCACCTCCGATTTCTCGCTGCATCGCACAGGATCTCCTTCGCCTTCGCGTGGATTTTGTGCACCCGTCGTTCTGTCACACGGAATTGTCCCAGCTTCAGGTCCACCTCCAGCCCGAGGTGCTCCACCACCTGCGTTGGCTCCCAGTGGCCCTTCTTCTCGTTCCGCCGTAGGCCAAGTCGATGAAGCACCAGTTGAACTTTTTCTCGACGCAGAAAGCCTTCTCGCTGAGAGTCGACCAGCACCAGAAAATCGTCCATGTACGGTAGCACTCGCATTCCGCTGTGACGGTTCGCGTCCCCGCCAGCACCACCGGTCCTGCGACGGACTGACCATCGCTGTCGTACTGCGGAACCGTCCCGCAGTCTCTTGATTTCTCTGCGATCCTCCGCCGCCTGTGGCGAACGCAAAGCCTCCACCATCACGCGTACGAACTTGCAGAAAACTCTCGGAGAGTCGCTCCATCCGAACGGCATCGCTGAACATTGAAGCAGGTCCCCTTGCAGGTCGAACTGCATGAACTTCTGGAAGTCCGGGTGGATTCCCAGCGCGTGAAAACCGTCCTGGAGGTCGAAGCTGAAGCACCAGTCGCCCGGTTTCGCCAGTCTCCTTAGTTTCTTCAGCGTCTCCATCTTCACACGATTTTTTACACACCACTGGTTCAGCCATCGGAAGTCCACCACCAGTCTCCACTTGTTCGTACCCGGTTTCGGCACCAAAAAGCGCGCGAAACGTGAGATCTTCTCGTCGCTCTCGTCCAGGCCCCGTTCTCTAGCAGCCTCTCCTTCTCCGCGTCCAGCCACACCTGCTGCTGCCGCGTCGCATCCCTCAGTGACACCCCGTGGTCGAACGGAGGTGGAGGCCCGCGCTTCCACCTCAACTTCACCCCGTGAGTAATCCATTGCATCACCTCGGAACTGGCGCCCGCCGCGCGCCATGCTCCCCTCCGCTGTCTCACCCGCTGCTGCAAGGTGAGTTTCCCCCGTCCAGCGCCCGGAGAGGGCTGTTGCGCTGGAGGGGGTGGCGGCACGCACATCACGCATCGGCCGCGGGCTTTCCGCCCCGGCCTTTGCCGCCGCCTTTGTCGGTAGGCTGCTTCGTACCGTCCTTCTCCTTGTTCTTACGCTCCTTCCAGCGCTCACGGTCCCGTGGATCTTTCGGAACCCGCGTTTCCGCGTTGGCCGCGTTCTTGGACGCAATGTTCAGCACTGCTCTGCCGCGGTTCTTGTCGAAGTCGTTCAGCCATTGCTGCAACACCTCGTCCGCCACCACGCCGTCCGCTGCCTGGTAGACCCTGTCCTCCACGAACTGCAGCTTCGCGCGTAGAGCTTCTTGTCCTCCCCGCTGTGAAGAACCCGGCTCCTGCTCCAGCTGCCCGCGCAGTTCCAGCATCGTCCACCTGTTACACAGTAAAGCGTACACGCCGTGGACAGAGTTGGAAACCTCGTGTAAGTGTTTCAGTAAGTCTCTCAGTGACAATCCGACGTCCTCATGTTCGTCCAACGTCTGGTTGCACGCGGTCACCACGTCGTGCAAGTAGGACAGCGCTGGAGCCAGCACCATGCACTCGTACTTCATGGAAGAGTTGGACTTCTTGGAGAGCGAGTCGTACGTCTTGTTGCCGTGTAGGTCGTACAACTGCGGCATCCTCGTTGCCAGTGTCGCCGGACGCGTTGGGAACGGGTTGACGGAGGCTGCTGGCACGTAGTCCAGCTTCTTCCTTCTCTCCAGGAGTTTCTCGGCGGACGTGGCTGCGGATTCCGGGTCAGAAGTCCCAGACTTCGCTGCCACCTTCGCCTCCAGCTCAACGTTGATTTGTGCTAGACGTTGATGATCGGCACGCAGCAGTCGATGATCTTCTGCCTGCTGCCTCTGCATCTCAAGCAGCTCACTCTGCTGCTTTTGCATCGTCAAAATTTGTTGTAACAGCACGTCCTGAGTGGACGGTGCTGCCGGGGAAGGGGAAGTCTGCCCGATGTCAGGCTTCGCCGGGAGGGGAGGGAAATCCTCTGCTGCCTTGCTCTTCGAAGATCCAGCCATTCTCTCTCCCTCAGAGGAGTAACAATGAAGTCAATCGTACTGTCGTAGTCGCTGTGAAGCCGTCGTTTGAAGTCGTAACGCCGTCCCCGCGACTTCACTGTCAGATCTCCTGTCGTCGTTCGATCGCCGTCGTACAACCAAGTGGTCTAGTCACTACCTACTCTACTGTTTTACCGGTGAAACAGGTGAAGAAAATTACAAAATCGGATTTGCAGTGTGCCTCACAGAGTACCGTAGGTACCCGTGAAGTTCCTGTTTGCAAGAGCAAAAGGAACAGAGCTGAACAGGCGTGTCGCTTCGTGGCTACTTGTACATCCTGTTTGTGTCACGGAGCTACATGTGTCATTCGGCTCTACTGCAGCAGGAGTCACGGATTCTGAAAGTCTGAAACCACAAAAATTCTGTTGCACTCCAATTTGAACATTATGCACCGGGGGTCGTTGTGGGGTCACTTGACAGGAGAACCAGCTTACGCCTGTTGCCCTAACACGGAGGAAGGTGTTGCAACGCATTAGCAGGCGTGTTGATGAGGTGCACTTCTTTTCCTAACATTATCTCATATGTTAGTTGTCTTTCATTCCTTTACAGATATTTTGGCACGGTGAGTACAGTCTGCTGTGCAAGCATCGAAACTCGCTGCATCTGCTTGGGTGAGCTGTAAGTCTTTTGCAAAAATATGCGCGACAGCTGGCTCTCCGTCAGGCTTCATCACATTTCACCCACTGTAGAGAACTGTTTTGTTTCATCAACCACCGGAATGTTTCATCCACCGTTGGACATTCTCTCAGCATATGTGCCAATATCTGCACAACCCACCTGGCCTTCGTTGGCTAAAAATCCATTTGTAGAAGGTCAGTTTTGGATGAGTTTTTGTTTTTCCTTGCCAGTGAGTTTGCAATCTTATTTCAAGTGAGTTTTCCTGTCAGGTCTATAATATTTCTGGTGGTGCCGAACGCCCAAACCTTGATGCTGTCACCAGCTCTGAGCTTACTATGTGGGAACGCAAGGAAGACGAAGAAACTATGGGTAATAGTACAGTTCTGGATGCTGTGCGCACGATCTCAAAACAATTGGAGACCAACACAGCTACACTTAACGCTATCCAGATGTCCATTGTAAACTTGTCGAGCCGTATGGACATCATGGAATCCAGGTGAAGATGCATAAATCTAGCTGGCCTATGCAGATGGTCCTGAATTACGTTTTTTCACCTTTCACAGTTTACCACATGCATGTATGCCAACATGTCTGTAGATTGACCTGATAGTCAATGAGAAAAAGGAGAAGATCGAGCACACTCCATAACTGATAGGTAGATTGTTTTCTGTTTGATGCGAAGTTTTGAATTATTTGTAAAGTAAATTGATTTGCCCAGTGTACGCCAATACGGCACGGCTTAGCATCCGCGTAATGCATGGCTTCCCCTCATATGTTTTGCTACTGCTTATTGAAGGAGTCCTGTAACTCTGATTATTGATAACTTGGTAATCAAATATTTTGAAAGTCGGTGTGCATAACGTCTAGAAAAATGGCTTATATTGTTTTTTCGTTGTGGGCTATCTCAGTTAGCTCCGCTCCGTTGAGCTACCCTAGCTACTGTATAACTCAAATGGATTTTGACTAAGTGTCTGAACTTTGAAGGAATGGCAACACCTTTTGAAAAATGAAATTTGAGAACGAAAATCACTGATCGATCGACTGAGATTCGCATCCGCTAACCTCCCCCAAAAAGAAGGTAGGTCGTACCTACTGTTCAGTTCATTGGACACCACCTGTGATACGCAATGGCAAACATAGCCGAAAGGTAGGGACGCTATGAAAATTGCATAACAGCCCTACAGTTTTTAATTTAACGACGAACCATTTCCCTTTTTTTGTTTTTCGCAGCTTTCGCATGGCTTGCGTACCCAGGATGGCATACGTCATACTGGTACACGCTACTATGAAGGTCAATCTCGCAGTTGAGGATTCCGGCCTTCGATCATACTGGATGGCGCCATCTTGGACATCGCAATCTTAACTTTCCCATTTGTAGATTCGGTATATATCAAGTTGCTCCTATAGCTCAGTGGAATAGAGCGATCGCACTAGTGAGCGATAGACGCACAGGTTCGAGTCCTGTCGGGAGCCCGGCTTTTTTTTCTCTCTCTTCTCCTATTTGGGTACCAAATCGTGTTGTGTGTTTTTTTCAATGAAGTTCCTACTGGGTACCAGATCTCCCCGCGTTTGGGTACCAAACGGGGTGTTTTTTTCCTTGTCATATATTTCTACTGGGTACCAGGATTTCCGGTTTGGGTACCAGGGGCGTGTTGTTTTTAATTCCTACTGGGTACCAGGAATTCCGGTTTGGGTACCGAGTGTGTGTGTTATTTCATGTGCCTACTGGGTACCAGAGCCCCCGTTTAGGTACGGAGTAGGGTTTTTTCATATCTTCCTACTGGGTACCAGGATTTCCGGTTTGGGTACCGCGGGTGTGTTGTTTTTATTCCGACTGGGTACCAGGAATTCCGGTTTGGGTACCAGAGGTGTGTGTTGTTTTTTATTCCTACTGGGTATAAGGACCTCCGTTTGGGTATCAGGGGTGTGTGTGTGTTTTCATGTGCCTACTGGGTACCAGGACTTCCCGTTTAGGCACCGAGTGGGCGTTTTTTATATTTCTATTGGGTACGACCAGGATTTCCCGTTTGGGTACCAGAGGTGTGTGTTGTTTTTTATTCCTATTGGGTACCAGAACCAGGATTTTGGTACCCAGTCGATTCTGGTACCTAGTGGATTCTGGTACCCAGAAGATTCTGGTACCCAGTGGATTCTGGTACCCAGTCGATTCTGGTACCCAGTGGGTTTTGGTACCCAGTGGATTCTGGCACCCAGAAGATTTTGGTACCCAGAAGATTTCGGTACCCAGTGGATTCAGGTACCCAGTGGATTTTAGTACCCAGTGGATTCTGGTACCCAGTGGATTCTGGTACCCAGTGGATTCTGGTACCCAGTGGATTCTGGTACCATTTCCGCCGGCATTTGAAAGAATCGACCTGACTCGCGCTATCGACAGTGGATTCGTCGCTACCATTTATGAAATATATATATATCGACTGCCGTGAATCGTCAATGCAGCCTTGTATGCCCCGATCGGCGCCGGGAGAAGCGTCGCATATTAAGTCGCGGTCCGTGTCTATTATCGGATGCCTATGTGTTTGGCACACGCAGTAGGTGCGATGTCCACTGAGTTGGTCTTTCGGACTTGAACAGCAGAAAATAATAACTCTTGCTGTCTGGGTTTATGTTAACTTGTATATCTGAATATATGACATGATTCCTCAAGATAATAGAGGATACTGTAATAGGTTACTTCTGGGAATTCCCCTGGGACACGTACCGTAAGAAATTATCTCAGCATCGGGAGGTGGCAGCATGTTTGATGCTTGACCGCGGTCGTATCAACCCGGTTACGCAGACCATGCTATTGCTGACATTGCCAGACCCGAATGAATCTGTAAGATAGGAATGACTGAAACAGTTTTTCGTGCGTCTCCTATCATTGTTTTTCCTGGAAGACTATGCAAAGGTGTTTTCTTACAAAGTTGTTCTCAGCATCGGAAGTTGCGGACTCATCTACCCGCAAAAGCTTTATTTTTACCTAGCTGAAATCCGCTTTTGCCTTGGAGGTAGCAGCGTGTCTGGGGCTTGACCCTGGCGGGATCACCCCGGTCGTTGTAGACCATGCTACCGCTGACTTTTTTTGTGACTCGTTGCTGGATCCAACGTGCGGGACAGGTTTTTGTGCAGCCTTGATGTAAAGAAGTATTTATTTCATGATGTCTGCGAAACATCTTAAACCGAACACGCTAATTCGCGTTATATTGCGTGTGTTTCTTAACTGACAAGTGAACTCGGATGCGCAGGTACGGATAGATGCCACAGGAGTTCCCGATCGTTTATTCGGTGTAACCTTCGTTTCGTCTGGCGTGGATTTGTCAAGAAAATGATCGCTAGTTAGCAGTAGTTCAGTCGTAGCATTTTCGGGATTTGTTTTGCTGCGTGAGTATAAAGAGCTGAGGGAAGATAGTGTATTTCAAATAAAATTGAAATAGTTGCCGATAGAAAAAGTTGTATTTTAACAATCTATGTATATACACTGTGGATATTTACGGTCAAAAAATCCTCGAAAAATATGACCAAGTATGGACGGGTCGTGTCGATTGTTTTTGAAAAGTTGATAACTTGATAACAAATGTTATCAGTAGTGCATTGAATTAAATAGTTTTGCTATATATGTACCTTAAAATATATATGTCTCGCCCAGGAAATCGCGCCTCCCGACTGCGTGTACGCAAGACGCGGGTCGCGACCCACGTCCCGGAGAAAGGAAAATCGAAGAATCGTCAGGTGTGGCATGTCGTCATCCGAAGCCCCACGAAGTGGACGTCCACGACACTTCGCAAGTGGGTTAGGTCTCCGGCCGTTCTCACTATCAGAATCTATCTGCGGCATGCCGTCATCAGAGGCATATATAACGTGTGAATAGATATACACCTTGCAATCTGTTTCGTGTATATTTAAGTTATAGACTTGATAACTGAAAAAATCCAATTACTTGGGAAATAAATAGATAAAAACATTATTGACCTTCGTTTTTGCATGCAACTTTTTACATGCATGGCCCCCATCGGCAATTATGAGCATTATTCATACCAACCAAGATACAACCCCACTCCCCTTCCTCCCCGGGAGAAGCAGTTGACATATGTACATATGGTGTGATGGGACACTGATATGGTTCAGCGACATTCGGAAAGAAAACATTGGAACTGCAACCATGATTAGCCCACATTAATATACATATGCGCTCAGTAAGAATTGGTGTCTGCAACAATACCGCATCCATTTTTATGGCATTTGAGTTGTAAGGGCGTGTTTGCCACCCATTTCGTGGCGTGCAAGCTATGTCATATGTGTCACGCGTGGTCGATGCAGCAGCAGCTAGTTGCTTGTGTACCCTCTGATTTGGACATCGAAGGGCAATGAATCCATCAAAAGAAACAGCAAGAATGGTCCGATGTTTGAGCCAAAAAGCCATTTCACTCTCACTTTTTAAATCAGTAATACGTACGCGATGCTTATTAAGGAGGCAGCTTGCGTTTGTAAACCACACCAGGCATATGCTTAGAGGAAGGCACTTGGGTGGAACATTCTTGCAGTCAGAATTATCATAGCTTCCAAATGCAAGCGAGCAAAACAGTAAGTCCAGGTCCAAGAGGAATGCATTGTGCAGCAAGCTGCAGTCAGATCCGTCTGCTGATTGCACATCCTTGCCCCCCACGTACAACATAGAAATGCCACGTGGCTTACATCCCCTCAGGCTTATCCCACTGGGACACCTGCGCACCCCAGCAGGAAGCCGGTGTTTAAATGGCTGCACTACCTTTCAGCCTTGCACCACGAAATAATCTTGAGACTAAAAAGATGTCTATTTTAGTCATGTTGGTCATCAAAGTCATAGACACTGCGGAAGTGTGCTGATCATCATGTTCAAGATACCAGATTTCAACTAGCAAGTGACAGAGGGCCTCATATGGCAAGTGTATGGTTACAGGTGAGATACAAACGAGATGCCTTGTGGGTAATGGCTCACCCCAGTGACACTGTTGTAGTAGTAAGTGTAGCCTTCGTGCTGAAGCGCCTGCCACGGACTGCCACTTGCTGCCGGCGCCGCACTGAACCCAACAAATTGACCCACCGACCCACAGTCATTCCCCGAAGCGCCCGCTACTTTGATGCACGTGCTATGGGAATCCACTTTCTGTGCATTCGGGACTCCAGGTGGCAGAGCAGATGAGCTCCCCGGAGCATGACAGTAGCGTGTCATGAGAGGTGTGTCATGCTTGCGGGAGGCAAAGCATCCAGTCAGGTGAAACGCAGGTGCCCAAAGAGTTGGGGGGCCCTTGCGCGTGCTCATGAGCGTGGAGCCTGATGAAGGTTTGAGAGAATCACAGGAAGTTCCGGCCGGGAAGGAAGAGGTGCGTGACACGCCCGGGAATAAACGACGAGGCGAAAGGCAAGACTGTCAGGAGTCGCCACCACTTTGCACACCACTTTTTGCACATATGCATGTCTCCACACTTCTCCGACAAAGTTGGGAACGGTTTTTCTTGAAGGAACATTACGTATTTGCAGGAGCACCAGCTTCACCACCACTACTGGCCGCCACAGATGCTGAAGTTGGCACACACAACACACGTAACCACGCAAGCCGTGCTTATTGTGAAGCGCGCAAAAAAGAGGCAGCCGCAGATGAGAAGGGCGCATGCATCCATCGCATCGGAGGGCATCGGCTCGGGGCACCGCGTCTGGTGCGGTTCGATCCTCGCAGCGCACAGGGAACAACGAAAGTGTGCGGTATGCACTCATCTAAGCGAGGCGGGTTGCGCTCTTGGAACCGGGCATTCAGACGCTCATAACTCTGCCAAGGTCGCTGCGTGGTATCCATCCGTCGGTTGCCCTCGGCACACTGTGAGAGGGCTTTCCGTGAGACGCTCTGTTCGATTGCCTGACCTCCAGCTGCCCTGCCCCCTCACGAGGCAACGCCTTTGGGTCTGGCAGATCTACGTCATCAGGGGCGAACAGGACTGGGGGGCAGGGAGGGAGTACCAGGCTCGGAGCTGTATGGCTGTTGATATGCCCCAGCTGCCGGCTGTTGCTGCTGCTGTTCTTGGTACTGCTGCTGCGGCTGCTCTTGGTACTGCTGCTGCTGCGGCTGCTGCTGCGGCTGCCCATAGGCACCGTCGTACCCTTGTGGCTGCCCAGATTGCTGCTGCGGAGCTCCATAGCCCCCTGCTGGCTGTTCGCCGGGTGCGGGATAACCTCCTTGCTGCGGATCCTGTGGGCCGCCAGGGTACCCCATGGGGCCTCCGGGACCACCCTGAGGGCCTCCGTAGCCTCCCATACCTCCTTGAGGACCACCAGGAGCTCCCGGACCACCATACCCACCTGGGCCTTGCGGGCCTCCGTACCCTCCTGGACCTCCGGGGCCCTGTGGACCGCCATATCCGCCTGGTGCTCCCGGACCTCCGTATGGACCCGGGCCTCCTGGGCCTCCCGGACCACCCTGGGGACCTCCGTAGCCTCCCGGCCCTTGAGGACCCCCGTATCCCCCAGGCCCTCCTGGCCCACCGGGACCTCCGTAGCCTCCTGGCCCACCGGGCCCTCCAAAGCCACCTGGCCCACCCGGCCCACCAGGTCCTCCAAACCCAGGTCCCCCTCTAGGCCCACCTGGGCCCATGCCAGGGCCACCCATGCCAGGGCCACCCATGCCAGGGCCCATGCCAGGGCCCATGCCAGGGCCCATGCCAGGACCACCCATGCCAGGGCCGCCCATGCCAGGGCCACCAGGGCCACCGCCGAAGCCACCCTTTCCACCGCCACCCTTGCCTCCTCCTTTGCCGACGTCTTGCTGAACCCCTTGGTTGATGATGTCCTCGATGAGACCTCGTGCGCGGTCAATTGACGGGGGAGCACCCGTGATGGTCACCTGTGAGAACGGCGCACAAGGAGAAAGTGAGCTAGTGAGCAGAGGAGGCAGAGTGGTCCTCCTCGCAAGTGAGCAGCAAATAAGCAGATCGGAGCACCGTGGAATCCGCACCTTGTGGGTATTGGAGTCGACTTGGATTCTTGCCCCACTTTCATTCTGCAAGCGCTTGATGGTCTCGCCGCCTCGTCCGATCAGTCTGCCCTCTTGTCCCTGAACAGAGAACCCGTGGCGCCATCAACAGCGTTTGCGAAGGCTCGGCGCAAGAGAAGGAGGTGCTTATCCAGCACTCGAGAGGGCAGCTTTCGTAGTCTTAGATGCTAAAGCAAGAAAATAGACCACCACCTTTTGACAGGTTTCATACCCTCTGCTGAGAGTTCGCCACAGACAGTGGGGTACTCCGCGGGACATACCTGGGAGGGCAGTGTGAACTCTCCTCCTCCTCCTCCGCCGCCCATACCGCCACCTCCGCCCATACCGCCGCCGCCCATACCGCCGCCGCCCATACCGCCGCCGCCCATGCCGCCGGGAGGACCGGAGTTCACGACATCCTCGAGTTGCTTCTTACAGCGTTCGATGGCGTCGTTCGTGCCTCGCAAAATGACCTAAAGGGATCACAAGAGGAAGCAGTCAACCAAATGCACTCACAAAGCTGGGGCAGGCCACGAGGTGAAGGTATGGTCCCGTGTCCGCACACAGCAGGGAAAAAGGGGGGAGGGAAAGCGTTGCTCACGAAGGAGGCACAGCAGGATGAGAGGGTTGGTGAAGAAGAGCGCACACCTGGTTGGTCTGACGATCAACGTGGATGTGAGCGCCGGTCTCACTTTGCACCCTCTTAATTGTTTCACCACCCCGACCGATGACAAGTCCGATCTTGCCCTGAGGGCAGTCGAACGTAACCCCTTGCTGACCCACACCGCCCATGCCCCCTGGGCCACCTTGGGGACCACCCATCCCACCCATACTGGGACCGCGCATTCCCATGCCACCCATGCCACCACCCATTTCCGCCTCACGTGCCTTGGTCTCCTCAATCACGTCACGGATGAACTGCGCCAACCCGCAGCACCCACGCCCCTGAGCGTTCGGAATATGTTTTGAGAGCACAGCGAAATCGTCACTGCAGGCGCAAAAGTTACAAGGTGCTGAGTTATCATCTGCGTAGCAGAACAGTGTGGGGTATGTCAACGTATAGGCACAGGCCTGCATTGGCAAAGGCACGACACTTTGGGCGTAGAAGGGAGTGAGGTATACGTGCGGATGAAGGAAGAAAACGAGGAGACAGCTGGTGACTTACTCGACTCGAAATTAGTGCTCTCTAAGACACAGATAGAAGGTGAGCCATGCATATAAAATAATGGCAAGGCTGCGCAGTGCGAGCTAGCTGGGAGGACTGGGTACCAAAGCTATTTGAGGGGCAGCCTCGAACACACGCAAGCGCAAGCGTGACCGGGAATGACGTGGGCCACAAGCAGCACGCGAGGGCTCAAACCTTCTCAGCGATCTCGCGACTTTGAGGCATGCCGGTGATGACGATGCGACGCAGACCTTCTTCATTATCCCGCGGATCCACTTGAATCTTGGCACCCGACTTGTTCTGGCACTCTTTGATCGTTTCTCCACCACGCCCGATCACCTGCGAGAGACCCCGAAAGTGCAAAATCGGATCGGCGTGTAGACTCCCAAGACGAAGTGTGCGGCGGCGACGGCTGTTCGACCTTACGTGATCCGAAGTAGGTTACAGATCATCCACAACGGAGGTATGTGCGCTTTCGGACTTCACGGACTCAACTGCTTAGTCTCCAGACGTATGAATCCAGGTGAAAAAAAAGGTTGCCGAGGTTTAGGTTGGGGTGTCTGATTCGGCTTCGCTCGGCGCGCGCGATATGTACCTCCCTCGAGGTAAGCCGTGCAACAGGGGGAACCCAAGGCACTCGAGCCTTGAAAAATACGGAGAAGAAGCGCGCCTTGGAAACGATGTGGGGTGGGCACATGACCACGGTCTCGTCGTTCGCTCCCCCGCCTGCGTGACGAGGGACAGCGCGGACGGTGAGAAGACCAGGTGAGGACCCAGCGGCACGCTCGGAGGGCAACATGGCAACCTTTATCACAGATCCTTCTAGCCTTAGCTCTGTGGTAAGCAGCAAGGACAGGCTGCTTGCTTGAACATTAAGCAGTGTCAAGAAAAATTCTCTTTGAGAAGTTTGAGAAACCGTGGCAAGCCAAACAGATGGTCAAGGTACAACAAGAGCTGTCAACTTCACCTGGCATTCCTCCCATACCACCTCCAGGCATGCCGCCCATGCCACCTCCAGGCATACCACCCATACCACCTCCGGGCATGCCGCCCATTCCTCCTCCGGGCATTCCGCCCATGCCGCCTCCCATACCATCTCCAGGGGAAGGTCCAGGACCCCCCATCCCACCTTGCAGTCCACCTAGAACCTTCGCCTGGGCCGCTTGAATAGCCGCTTGAACACCGGGCGGGATGACCGCCCCACCGCCAGCCATTCCTCCCATCGGCATACCGCCACCCATCATTCCACCCTAGAGGAGTCAGACAGCCACCCACCCGCACGCAGGAAAACGGTTAGAATCAGATGAACCGACGCGGACACATATTACTTGTAAGCGAACTGAAGACACAACAAAATTACAAAAAAAAAAATATCAAAAAATACAAGCGCCGCGACGTCAGAGCCGCTGGTACGGAAAAAGAAGTTGCTACCGTGAGAACTTGATCGGGACAGCGGGGAATATATATACATACGGACAAGGGATGAGGGTGCCATTTTATTCCCACGACGCGGACCACAGATTGGCGTGAGGAGAGGCGGCTGCTTGCCTGCATAGGGGGACCAGGGACGTCCTGCAATCCCATGGGGCCAGGTGCGCCGTCCTCAGGAACCTGATCAAAACCGCTTCTTCGTGCCCTCTTTCCACCCCCGTCGTCTTGCCAGTCACGTTCGCGCCCTTCGTCCATGTCTGATTCCGCACACCAGAGATCATACCCACGGCTTGAGGAGAATATGTTTACAAACATGAAGAGGGCTCAGTTTGCACACAACGAAGCGTTGCATCGAAAATAGTGATATTAATACAGTGCGGACGTTCTGCCATCTCTAGTTCAGAGTGTCATCAAGTTATTATGGCATGTTCCGTATGAAGAGCTGCAAAGAAGCGTGATAAGCATAACTTTGAGAAACTTCACGGGCCTGCTACTGGAATACTGGTGGAGTGATCAAGAAGGAAGATCGGAACGTCAACGGTCGCTCCCACAAAGCTTGATATACAAATTACAAAGAAAAAGGGGAATCGACATTTTAATAGCTCCCTAAAAATACCCTTCCCTCATAGTTGCAGCTGCGAAGCGTGTGTGGAAGGGTCCAACTGTAGTTTGAGTTGAGCTGCATACAAATCAAAGGAGCTCGAACTGGGATCCCTCGGGGGGGAGAATTGAGACCACCAAACGGCGTCTGTAAGCTGATATTTTGCAAAATACCTCTCTGTGATCACTACCAAGAAAGCGGGCTTTAAGGAGCCGTCGCAACAAGAAAAGTTGCACTTGGAGATTTCAACGATCGTTGCGACAGCTATCACAGGGTGTTCCATGGATAAGCTATTCAGGCCGAACGGAAGGGATAACGGGGATAACTACTGGATATCTATGGATGAGTGCAGGAATCCACCCTCAGAAGGCTTACTTCTATGACTACCTATTAAGCGCACGAGCTCCGGGAAGTGAAATAACGGAGTTGCTCCGCAAAAAACCACTCACCTTAAAATCTCTTGTTGTCCTGCAGAAGTTGGTTACGCTGTGCCTGAAATTTCAGGCGAGATTACGTTGAGGTAAATTACAGTGTGCTAAACCGCCAAGAATTGTTCAACTGTTTTCAGCTGTAAAGTTAAATGGCTCCTGCAAACGGACAATTGACAGCAGCGCGGCATCTACAGTAGTTTCCAACTGCTTCTCGCTCTGCCCTCTCGTCGACGATAACGCACCCGTCGCGTGTGGCTCAATCCTTTCGCGGCAGGTCGGGCACTCCGACTCGGGCTTGCGCTTGCGTCGTTTATTGGGGAATTTTTATTAAAATTTGGTTCCCCTTCTACAATCATGCTCGATGCTGGATGCTGGTGAGCTGGTGGCTGAAATTAATCTAATATCAAATAATAAGAAATATGCTGAAATCGTGAAATGATATGTGAAACGTGAAAGGGTGGTCTGGTGATGACGCTGGAATTTGCAATTTCACGATTCACCCGTCTTTTCAATTCCGAATAGAGACGCTGATCTACCATCTACAGTACGAATCGTCTATCGAGTCACGGGCGCTAGAGGCTACAGTAGGCTCCACTCGCTCTTGTTCGTTACTGCATACTTGATACTATCTCGAGATAGATACTTGTGTCACCCACAACGACAAGCACAACCCACAGGTTTTTTAATCGGCTACGGCGGCTACCGAGAGCCGGACGAATGCCACATTTGACATGATAACTCGGCCGATGCATTGCGTGTGGAAATTGTAATAACATACGACTACTACCCTAATCCAAATCGGTACCCACAAGGTCCCACCTCTCATGGGTACATACATATATATATTCCAAGGGGGGGTACCCACACTCCCGCGGACACCACAAGACATGCAAAGTTACTCTCTCATTGACCGGTCACTCTGAGTTGCGTAGGCTACTGTCCAAATACTCGGCTGGCGGGGGCGGTGCGTGATTGAGACCCTCCAAAGCTACAGGTTACCCGCCGCTCAACGCAAGTCAGGTATGTCGGCAATGCACCGACCGCACCCGCCCAACTAACGTGCTAGAAACTCTACAGCAACGCACGAGACGGAACGCTTCCGACGATCCACGCGGACAATCGGACAAATAAAATCCCGTACGCCTGCTGGAGCAGTCGATCAAAAAATCACCGACACCGGAACTCCTCGCCCCCTACAAAATAAGGAAAGTTCCAAAGGCTTAAAACGTTAAAAGCCCAATGGAATTCGGCTTGGAATCCCATTGGAACCTTTTGGAATTCCATAGCATTGGAAACCAAGGCGTTAACACTGTTTCGTGTCCAAGGGCCTAAAAGAGCAAATGTCCACTTCCAAGCCGATTCCAAGCCGATTCCAACGGCTTGGAATTGGACATTTGCTTTTTCAGCCTTTGGAAGCCGCATGGAATTCCGATGAAAAGTCCTACGGAATTCCAAGCCGTTGGACGACCGGCTTGGAATTCCATGGCGCCTTTTCTATAATTGCGTATAAAGCGGCTTCCAAAGAGGTTCCAAAGGGGTTCCAATGGGCTTCCGATCGGAATCCAAAGGGGTTCCGGTGGACTTCCAAAGGGGTTCCGGGGGTTCCGATGGACTTCCAAAGGGGTTCCGATGGACTTCCAAAGGGGTTCCCTGATGGAAACACCGAAATGCTTCCAGTATAATTATATTGTTGATCAGACAATATAATTGTCACGGTCCTATACGGACTTGATATGCGACGCGGCTGCTATTGAACAGTAGCAAGCACGCGCAAGTATATGGTGGGGTATGAGTGCAGCAAACTGGTAGATCAGAAGTGCTTGCTTGAGCCCAATGCTCCTCATATACCTCCAATGCCCTCACGCGTCATACGCGTTACCACCATCGGGTTGTGAACCCGAGGGCATTGGGTGAACTACCCGCATCGGCTGGTCGATATAGCCATTGATGCTCGCATGTTGTTCATTTCATGCTTGAAGCGAAGACGCGTCTTCTCTCAACACTTCGGTTCTTCAAGCCTTGTCTTGCTTCGCCATCTCGATGCCAATACCTGGCCTCTTGATGACAGATGTCACTCACCTTAAGTGGATGACAGCCATTATGACTGTACATGTCATAGTCGACCGTACTGACAATCAAGGCAGGGTATCGGTTGGTCCAAGGTGTCATTAGTCGATTACGATAGTCACAAAAGAGCTATTAGTCAATACCGATATTGCCAAAAGCTTATCAGGTAATACCGATAATAGCCACTCAAGTATTAGTCGATAGTAATATTCCGATATGTACAAACAAATGTATTAGTCGATACCCGGATATTCAAATATACTAATATATCGGACTATTACTACTGCCACCCAATTACACAACTATTACCACCCAATATGCTATTCAGCCAGTTCTATCGCCGAGTGTAAGGTGTCTATGGTTCATGAAAGTCTATCTATCTACCTAGTTCATCGCAGCCATGAGCGAGTGCTCTATGGTACCTGCCTTGAGGCTTTTTCTGAAGTCACCGTGCATATGCCCGCAAACCGTGAAGGCCCTCTATACACCCGCGGTGCTTGTAGGCGCAGCCAAGAACTCCCTTTGTCATTTTGAACACGTATGGTATGTCTACGCCTGCCGTCCTCCACCACTCTAAAAGGTCGGTGTTTTAGTGAGCAAGTGGCAAGGCACGATACTTCTCAAGCTCATCTTCCTTGGTTTTCACTAGAGGCAGTGCCTCTGCCTCATCCTCCTCATCACTATCACTATCTAGGAAGCTATCTACTATGGTGCTTTTAGACATGATTGTGCGAGCATGTTGCACCACGCTTGCATCAGCCGCCGGTTCTTGGTGCGCCGGGCCCTCAAAATTCGAATATTCAGATATTTTCCCGATATGCCAGTGATTTGGTATCAGTCAATACCGATATGTACGTGCATGTTATTAGTCGATAACGATATTGCGTAATGAGCTATTAGTCGATATTGATATTCCGATAACGCAATAAAAAGGTATCGCCTAATAGTAATATCACCGATATATCGATATATCGGGTATCGGAAGTTTCCGATACCTAGCCTTGCTGACAATACTCGACGACTGTATGTCATTATGACATATGACATGACATGACATGATATGGTATGACGTGTATGACATGTATGACAAATTTGTCATCGGTCATATCCCTGATAGATCTCCCCTCTTAGAAGTGTTGTGACCTCACAATATAGGGTGCATACCTTTGTATATGTCTTTGATGGCTTTGTTGTTAAGCTGGCCAGTCTTCTTACACCGATGAGGCGTCCCTCAAGGTGTTTTTAGGATATCGGGGGGAACTGAGTCCACTTTAAACCCTCACCTTAGGCATATAGCCCTACAGTTCTTAGGATGTAGCCCCCCTTGATTTGCGTTTCGTATTTCAGAGTGACGCTCAGGGTATCTTCCGAGGTTTACGTTACGGATAGATATTGCGCTTGCCGATCGACATTTGACCCATTGGGTCCTGTTTCCACGGCCTTATATAGTGCATCCACCCCTTCCTCCCCTCCAAGAGCTGCTATGGAGGTTCACAGGCAGAATGGAGAGCCTTTTTTAATAAGGCTTGTTTTTAATGCAAACGGAGGAGGCCCTGCTTACGAGATATCGGAGGGTCTTTATAAGTCCACTTTAAATCCTCACTCGACTGCCAAACTTCTTTTTTCGGTCCGGTACGCGCGCACTGACGAACATTTCATAGGGTGGATTCGACAACGTACTAATGTGAGTTCGTTTAGTTATGTATGTTAATCATAACTCAGGATCACAACTCCGTCTACCTCAGTATTCCGGTAGCTGCGGAATCTTGCCATAAGATCCGAATGACAAACCACGGTCTGGCAAAGGCAGCATAGCAGTTTTTATTTTTCCACAGATATGGTACCCGCATGTATGCGTATCTGTGCAAGGGTATGATTTGATACAAGGCTCGCTACATTTTAGCAAGGAAGGATCAATTTCCTGCTCCTGATACAACATAATGATAGAACATTAAGAGCAGGGTATAAAGATGATCGACATGTATTAGTATATATTACAAGAAGTAAGGGCAATAGGCTTTAATATATTGTTAGCCTTCATAGACAGCTATTATGTCTACTGCATTGGTCAGCTATGCGGCTTTGACCCAGGTGTCATGTTCAGGGCCGTAGCCTGCGTATCGCACTAAATAGTACTTGACACCTCTAGTGATCTTATCTGAGAGTATGTGTGATATCTCAAACAGTGGTTGCCCTTCTTCGGTGATCATCTGTGGCAGAGGCAAAGGTGCTTGGATCGAGTCATTGTACAACTCTATTCTGGATACAGGCTGAACTGGATGGATACGAATGTCGAGATCCCCGGAATCTAGCTCATAAGCACGTCCATGGCTGAGAACTTTAGATATGGTGAACGGCCCAATATATGGTTGCTTAAAGTGTGCTGAGATTCGGTAGTTCAGTACCACGTACGACGTATGACAGTGACAGTGACAGTACAGTGACTTCCTACCTGTACTCAGTAGTTCGACTTCGGTAGCTTAGACTGTGACACACGATATGATTGCCTAGTGACGGCCTCAGAGCTTAGATAGCCTGAGAGTCGTGTATTCATTTCTATCTTTTGAGATACCCGATTGCCTCGCTCAAACCCTACGGCGTTCAGCGTTTTCACTGTGTCACTAGGACATTCTAGTAAAGTGTATGCCTGCCTCTGTCAAACCAGTCCATTGAATAAACTCAGTCCGTAGAAGAACTTTCTGCCCTACTGCAAATTGTCGGGGCATGTGAGTCTTATTGAATCTGGCTCGGTTGATTTCTGCTGCCCGGGAAATGTTGTCTACCGCATTGGCATGAACAGCCGAGTACTGGTCAAAGTGATCTCGAATAGCATTCTGTATTGGAACAGGAGCTTCTGGCGGAATAGTGATTGTCAGATCATGAGGCGAAAGTGGTTGCGCCATCGAGTCGAGATAAAAAGGTGTATAACCAGTCGTAGCAGAAACTATGTTGTTAATTGCAAACTCCACTAGAGGCAAATTGTCCTCCCAAGAATTGGCTGAAGTATCATTGCAACAACACCCGAGGAAAAAATACTATCTAATCAGTTATAAACCAGAGGTTCGCGAATCATGCATCAAACAAAATGAAAAATACCTGAGGATGTCCCCAATGAAGGCATGGCTTCGCTCATTGCTTGCATTCGACTGTGGATGGTGTGAAATAATAATAATAAAACATTTACGCTAGCAAAGGGGACAAAGTCCTGAGAGTGCGGTATCCCTGCAAAGCAGGCTAGTGAAAACATCAGGGGCTACTCCCTCTGCTATAGCGCGCCCACAAAGGGGGCTCAGCCCACTTTTCAGCAGGGTGACATCTAGAGAAAAAGCTAAGTGCTAGGCAATAAAAAACTCTAGAAGATGGAGAAGCAGTCATGGCCGGGTGGGTGGAGGGGTGGCTGAATCTGAGCGGTGGGGAGGGAAGTCGAAGAATTAAGGGGGTTTTGGAGACGTTGAGGAAGGTGGCCAGGGTGGGCGGGGAGAGGGGGAGGTGGCGGGGGAGGGGAGGGGGGGACGGCCCCTCCCCTTGGGGAAAAGAAACCATCTTATATTGCAAGACTTCTGAAAATTATTGCAGGAGGGTTTGAAGAAAGTCGTTTGACTGTTGCACGGCTTCTGTTTCTGACATGGTTTCACTGCTCGAGATGTCAACTGTATGCGGGTCAGTGTTTAAGGTGCGGTGGTGGTGTTTAACATAATATCATCTATTATTTAGGTACATTTATGGGTGGTGTAAAAGGTCGATTCAAAATTTGGAGACCCATGTTGAAAAGTTCACGAGCTGCGCTTTCTGGAGTGTCATGTCAAAAATTGCATCCGACTTCATCTTCACCGAGCAAAATGGCTTCAAAGTTAAGCAACGTTTCTTGATCACGAACGAAACATGTGGAAATAATTATTCAGCAAGGGGTATGGTCGCCATAGTGGTGCAGTGCGCGGCCGTCCATGTCCCATCTTGAACATGCGTGTCAAATGTTATATTTCCATCCTCGACGATGACTTGAGGCCAAAGTGCGGTGTCATGGATGCCAATATGGTGCATGATATGTCGAAAATGCTTGGGTACATGGGGATGTACCCAAGAAGGCTTGGGTACATCGCAATGTACCGCAGGGTAGTGGACATTAGTGGTGTGTGTCTTCCATTCCAGTCTAAAAGTTTCTATCAGAGTTTCTATCTGCTTTTTAGGTGTGGCACCTCTACGTGTGAGGATATGGTGGGAAGGTGAAGTCATATTTGGGCCGCTGATTGCAGCGTCATTTCCAACGGGCTCCAAGTTTTTGAGCTCCAGTGTGTTGCGGGTGTTCTTGGCCAGCAACCCTATTTCTTTCCTCATTTCTAATCGGTATTTATGTATTTCCTTTTGCATTGGTTTGTCGCCATACTCCCCTCTACATAGGTCGTATTTTAGGTACTCGAAAAATGGGGTCTGATGTGAACCTCTGTTCCATCGGGCCCATCTGAAGGCGGTTTTTGCTATCCATGGGCCACAGTTGTATGTATCTGTTTGAAATGTATCCTTGCTAATGGTAATTGTGGATTCCTTATGTACTATGGTGGCTTTGAGATTTTTCAGCCAGGTTCTGAGTGCTACCACAATCATATTGATGGTTTCTCTTTCGGCTTTATCTCCAAAAGGGTCATATATGTAAGCTTCTATTTTCCCAGATGATGATAAGCGGATCATTATGAGACGCCAATGTATATTGTCACACACGCCTATTTGTGTGTGGTCATATTTCTTGAGTCTGCTGTTAATGAGTTGTGTGAGTTTTTGGTCCTCCACTGTCATCTTTAGCATCATGTCTGTGAGGTCCATGGGGGCAATGGTACTCGGGTCCCGTATTTTCATTGCATCACCAACATGAGTCGCATTTAACCACCCCTGTTCTGAGAGAAGTGATTCCGTGGCCATTTTATTTTCATCTACTGCATTATCTTCGGTGCTTGCTCCACCGCTTAACATCTGATCAGGTTCAGGCACATTATGTGGTTTGGTATCGTTATCCTTCTTGCGGAGGGTTTTATGTTTCGTTATTCTTAGAGGTGAATTCATTTTAGATTTCTTTGTATTTTGGGTCCGTGTCCTCTCCCAAAGCCATGCCATTTTGGGGTTTTGAATCATATATTGCAAGGCGCTCTTGCTTATCCTTTTGCAGGCCTTAGGTCTCTCGTGGGCTAGGTGTATTATTATGACTCTAGGCCCCGGAAAATATTGTTTAGGGTTCAACTTCATTTTGCTGAGTCCCGCCATTAAATGAAGAAACATGATAGTGGGCCCGTAAGTGGTTGTTTGCAGTTCTGCTCGTGTTTTAATATTTTCCTCGCATCTCAAGAGGTGTCGCATTATGTAATATGGCATAACTATGTTGCCACTTATGTCTTTATCAATTATTACCTCCATTTAAAATTTATTTCGGTCCGTGCTGGGTTTACTATGTACAAACTTAAGTTCTCGAGGTGTCGTGTAGTTTTACCGACAAAACACACAGATTTATCTCGGGTACATGTCAGTTTGAACATAGACTTTTTTAAGTTATCCGTCCACCCCGTTAAATTTAATGTATACCGCCACATTATTTCCGGGCTCCGCATTAGTTTATCGGTACACCGCTTGACCGCATCCCGCATTAGGTTATTTGCAAGCCAAAACAAGTTATCCAAAGACCGCTTAAAGTTAGAAACGGACCGCTTCAAGTTACCTATCCCTACAAATTTAGGACACCTGTACCCGACATGTACCCGGCATGTACCCGGCATGTACTTGGACAACGTACACATGTACCTGTCCACTCCCCACTTGGGGCCCAAAACTCAGTGAAAATCCGAGTTGTAAAAAAGTGCAATACCCTACAAAATAAGGATTATTCCAAGGGCTTGGACCGTCGGCTTGGAACCCCATAGGACCCGGTAGGACAGGTATGTGTTTGAGAGGCGTTGGCGTTAACACTGGGAATTCCAAGGGCTTGGACAGCAAATGTCCAGGTCCAAGCCCCGTCCAAGCCGCGGTCCAAGGGCTTGGACCTGGACATTTGCTATCCAAGCCCTTGGAAACCCCTTGGAATTTACATAAAATTCCAATCGGCTTCCAAGCCGTTGGACCGTCGGTTTGGAATACCGTAGGACCCGTCTGGACCGTCGGCTTGGAACCCCGTAGGACCTGTTATGATTGATGATTCCAATGGGGTTCCGGCGGCCTGGACGCGGCTTGGACCAAATAATAACGACATTCCAAACGGGTTCCAGCGGCTCGGCAACAGCTTGGAACGCATTAGGACCCGTCTGGACCGTCGGCTTGGAACCCCGTAGGACCTGTTATGATTGATGATTCCAAAGGGGTTCCGGCGGCCTGGACGCGGCTTGGACCAAATAATAACGACATTCCAAACGGGTTCCAGCGGCTCGGCAACAGCTTGGAACGCATTAGGACCCGTTTGGACCGTCGGCTTGGAACCCCGTAGGACCTGTTATGATTGATGATTCCAAAGGGGTTCCGGCGGCCTGGACGCGGCTTGGACCATATAATAACGACAATCCAAACGGGTTCCAGCGGCTTGGTCATAACTTGGAACGCGTTAGGACCCGTTTGGACCATCGGCTTGGAACCCGGTAGGACATATTATGATTAATGATTCCAAAGGGGTTCCGGCGGCCTGGACGCGGCTTGGACCATATAATGACGACATTCCAAACGGGTTCCAACCGTTTGGACTGCATTAGGAACCGTTTGGACGTCGGCTTGGAACTCAATGGGACCTTTTATAGTGGTTATTTACAAAAATGTTCCAGCCACCCGGAACTACGGTTCCAACCGTAAGGACCGGTATAGGTCCATCCGCTTGGAACTATGGTTCCAATCTGTTTTTGTTCTATATACATACAAACAGGTATCAAGGGCTTGGAACCATTGGTCCACGAGCTTGCTATTATGCATATGCAGTACAAAGGTGCTATTGATATGTATTGCTGTTTGAAATATTTACACAAAGAATCGTAAAGGTTCTCTATTGCTCTATTGTCTGGGCTCTAACAAGCTCTATATTCTGACAAAAATAGCAGTCATGCTGCCGCATCCTTCTCATCATCCTCATCTTCTTTTTCCTCATCCTCATCCTCGTCATCATCTTTCTCATCACTCTCCTTTTCGTCGACGACCTCCTCACCCTTTTTCTCTTCCTCCTCTTTCTTTTGCTGCTTGCTGCTTCCTTCAGGAGCAGCAGCTTTCCTTTTCTTGCCGAAGTCGACGTTCTTATCGGTTTGCACCGTGCTGTTTCTTACATATTTTGTGGGGATCCTGCGGAGTACAGACGGCGGGAACGGTCAGTCCAAGGGCTTGGAACGGCCCGTCCAAACCTGGGACGGTGTGGTTTGCGTAAAACAACACATACGCGTAAGTAAATGGAAAATAGTAAAACAATGGGTAGGGACTAACCAGACAGTGGGCTTGTTTTTTACGGCGGGGACAATAGAGGAGTCGTCGTGGGCGAGGTCCTCGCCCTTGATCTTTGCCTCCTTGCCCATTTTCTTTTTTAAAAGTTTGATGCCCTCCGCATGGTGGGAGAGCATGCGGAAGACGTAGTCTTCTTCGTCCTTTATTGCGTAGAGGGTTACCTCCACGCAGTCCTTGGGCACGACAAGTCCCTTAAGACTTGCCATGCCCGTTGGGCCCTCCCCCACCACGTCTAACAAACCGCGCGCGATGCAAAACTTTGAGATGTTCGTGAAGGAATCCGTGTCCGCTGGCGGCCGCGACTTGTGCCCCTTCTGGGCACCGTGGAATATTTCGACGAAGCGACCGCTGGTGAGCTTACCATCTTCTTCGCTCTCGGTCAACGGTTCCTGTATATTCGAAACGAAAGACACAACAATATGTCAGTCACGGGTGGAACGGTGGTTCCAAAGGCTTGGACGATATTTAAAAAACGGTTCCAAAGGAGTTCCAAAGGGGTTCCAAAATAGTTCCAAACGCTGGGAATAGGCCCGTGCTCGTGCGTGAAATAAAGTTACTTAAAGAAACCCGTGGACTCACAGTTCCAGTTGTTTGGAACCACGGTTCCAGCGGCAGTACACACCTTTTGCTTTTGCGGAGGGGGCTCCTCCACCTTGACTTTCTTCTCTTCTTCTTCGCCTTGTCCATCGTCTGGGATGGACTCCTTTGTCCATCCATTGATAGATTTTACGGCATCATAGAGCGGCCCCGACTTCGGACGCCCAGCCTCCTGGAAGTTGAGGATCGCCTCGGTCTCAGCAGCGGTGATCAAGGACTCGGCTCTTCCAAATAATCGGAAGCCCCTTGCGGGGCCTTCGTAGCGCGCGAAGTACCCGTCCGGAAATTGTTTGGTGAACTTCTGTTTCCAGCGTCCTTCTGTGGCCTTGGTATTTTTCAAATACGCTAAGCGGCTGGTCAGGTACATGCTCACTTGGCGTTTCGGGACAGACGGCGTGACCGCGTGAATCTCCTCGATAACATCGCGGACTAAGGAGCTTTTTAATCGCGAGGAGGTGGCTCCCACCGGTATGTCGCCTTTCTCCATTCTCTTCTCGATAATGTCCCGGCCATGCGAACGCATGTCGTTGATGTCGTCTTGCGTGGGGCCAGCAACCCCGCCAGCTGTCTGCATTACTACTGCGGCGGGGGGATTTGAAGACTGCGGATGACAGGAGAGACGTTGCTCCATCTCCGCGATTCTTGCCATTAGAGCGCGGGTGGTGGAGTCTTTCGTATCGGTCAAAGCAGATTGCCGCGGCGACCTGTCCAGCAGCTTTTTCTTTACAGTTTGTTTTGGCGGTGGGGTCTTCCTATCGCTTCTCCTTAGTAGTCGTGTCATTTTTCTACGGTGTGGGTTTCGGCTACGGTGGGCTGCGGTACGGCTTGAATACGGTGGTGTGCTGCAAATAGTTTGACTCTCTTTTAACGCACAACGGCCGCAAATCTGTTCCAAGGCAGGTCCGGCGGCTTGGTGCATTGGTCCGAGCGACTGGATCGCGTTATCGCGCTCTTTTACGAAATTTTGAATTTCGAGCGGACCTGCGACTGCTGTCACCTCTGTCCTCCGTCGACGGGTATGACATTGCAATCGCTGCCGTGTTTTCCATCTTGACTTATCGATAGTCCAGATGGTAAGCCGTCGCTCTTCATAGCTCGCGGTCATGGGTTCGAATCCCATTAAAGGTTTACGGTGGACAGCTGGGATGTGCGCACATCCCTCCTGTTCACTGTATCACCTTTAGCCATTTTGAGTTTCGATTTCTGGAAAAATCGAACGGTCTTCGTTAATTTACCAGCCGATTACTTGTGCATGTGCACTATAGGAACCCTTAGATGTTTCATTTTGACTACCAGAAAAATCTGACGGTCTTCGTTAATTCCACACCCTGGGATCGGGTCGATAGCAAAAAAACGCCGACGTTCACGGGACTGTTCCTTTTTTGGAGCAAATCCTTCTACAGAATTCGTCGCAGCTCTATTTTTAGAAATTTCCCGTAAGATGTGCATAATTGACGGTAGAAAACAAATTTTCTGCATTTTTCACGTCGCTGCATATCAAAAACATCGGGGCCAAACATATGTCCACTTTTCAAAAAAACAGAAAATTTTCCGAAATTTTGTTTTTTGGGCTTTTTACACAAAAAACAGCCAAGTGTTAAGCTTTGAAATAAGAGGCTTCACTTTGGAATTCCAGGGGCATGGAATTTCTCAAGTGGGAGCAAATGTCCAGTTCCAATGGACTTCCAAGGGCTTGGATAAACCCCCAGAAGTGGACCTAGTCGATTTTTACCAAAAAAATTCCATGCCATTGGTTTGGGTGAGCCAACCCGTTGGAATATTGGTCCTTAGGTGATTTTTGCAATCCTCAAAACGTTCTAAAAAACTTTGTGAGGTTCCAATGCTTCACTTTGGAATTCCAGAGGCATGGAATTTTTCAAGTGGGAGCAAATGTCCAGTTCCAATGGACTTCCAAGCCTCTGGATTAATCCCCAGAAGTGGACCTAGTCGATTTTTAAGATGGCTTTTCCAAACCGATGGACACCGTAATCCCTGGCCTGTCCGGGCGCCCGGATTGTGCCTAAAAACGTAGAAACCCTGATATAAAGGTGACAAACCGGACTTTTGCCGAATGTTGAAGGTATTTAATTCCGACCGCCCGGAACCACGTTCCCACGCGCCGGACCATTGGTCCGGGCGCCCGGAATGCATCTGAAAACCTTACAAGTCCGGTCAGACAACTCACACTTCTTACATGGATTCGCAGGAATAATGGCTAGGCAAAGGCGTGGACTAGCTCGAAACGAGAACGCGGAAGGCACTCCATGCCCATGCGATCAATGCAGACTCCGATTTTGCTACTCCAAAAGACAGATTAAGCGGCATTTGGTCCTACATCCGCCCGTCGCACGCCTCTCCAATGACCGAGATCATGAAGAAAACGACTCTCTTGACGGTGCCGAAAGTGTGAATGATGACGGTGAGACGGATCCACCATCAGAGACGGACGAAGAGGAAGAACACGAGGATGACACATATCTTCATGACCATGCCGAACGGATGCTCCGGAAGATCCGTGAAAACTTCTTCAGCCCGATTGAGTATGCCTCGTCCGACTCGGTGAGTTCTAAATCCCGTCCAAGCCGTTGGAACCATTGTTTAACAATATCCAAGCCCCGTCCAAGCCTTTGGAACAACCTTGGATTCCCCCACGAAGAAGAGTCCAAGCATCGTCCAAGCCTTTGGAACACCTTTAGAGCCATCACTGTAAGCCAGATTCTTACATCGCATCTTATTAGTTCAGGATTGCTGGGTTGATGGGAGTGGATGCCCGCCGTATTCTAGGAGGAGGAAAGTGATGCGCGCGAGCAACGTGAAAACGACCGAACAAGGGACCCGGAATTCATCATGGTAAGTTCAATACGCACAGATTGAATGCCTTCCGAAAACTGCACTATATCACTATTCCAAGTCATTGGAACGGTGCGTCCTTACGTGTGGAACCCCTCTGGACCAAAATCAATCAGATACTGTGTGACTAAATTGCAGGAGGGAGAAAATGTGCATGACAAATCGACTACCCTTGCAAACCGCTTCATACTGGATCTACTTGAGGCCCACTCCAACCATAACTCGACCCAAGCGTACTTTGACACAATCCTGGAAATCCTGCGACGTCGAGTATGCGGCTTGGAGGTCGAAGATGAATCAATCTCGACCGATGACGAGGTAGCACTACCTCATACCTACCAAGCGTGCCTGCGGTTTTTCAAGGATTTCCTCATGAAGTACAACGAGATGGATGTGTGCCAGAAGTGCAATTTTCTTTTCAAAGATCTGCTTCCCGAAGAGGCACCGACGTGTCCGAAATGCAACCACGGCCGGTTCAAGGAGCCATCAATGGTCGATGGCAAGTGGGAACCCGGAAGGGCCAAGTGCGTTTTCCGCTGGTGGCCGTGGACAAGGATACTGGAGGCCCTTTTCATGGATCCGGTGCAGGCACAGATGGCACGTTCATGGGAGAAAGTTGACTTGGATGAGCCGATCGTCAGAAGCACTGGAATATTAGGTGAGTAAACACTGTCAATTAGACTGCATGGATTGCTTATTCCGGGCGCCCGGATCCATGCCTCCACCCGGATGGAACATGCGTCCGGCCGTTTGGATATGTCACTACACCCATTTTGGTTGTCTTGGTATAGTCCAAACGTGTGGATTAGTCGTTCCGGCCGTTTGGAATTTTGCGGATGTAGATTAACAAAGATAATTGCGAGTAAATCTGCATGGATGGCACGTTCCGGGCGCCCGGAATGGCGTTCCATCCGTGTGGAATACGAGTCTGGTCGTAATGGATATGTTACAACAACCTGTTTTGTTGTCTTAGCATAGTCCGAGCGTGTGGAATACCTAATCCGACCGGTTGGACTAAGACATGTTAGTGCGGGTGTAGATTCACGAAGCTGGCAGAGGACCATGCTCGAGGACCCGGAGTTCTTCAAGGACAAGCGCAACCTCTCTGTGGTGTTATGCGCGGACGGCATCGAGAAATTCAAAGATAAACTGGGATCTGTGACACCTATAACCTGCCAAGTGGTGAATTACCCTGCACATCTTCGAGGCAAAAGCGAGTTCATTGTGCTTTGGGGCATTATTGATGGCAAACCCAAAGATGCCCAACTCTTCTACCACAAGTTCGTGGACGAGATTATTGACATCGAAAAGAACGGTTGCCGGGTGTGGGACGTTATCGAAAACAAGCCTTTCACCGTTCGAGTCAAGTTGTACAAGGTGCTCGAGGATTATGTCGGATTGACCGAAGCGGGGAACGTGTATGGAACAAACGCGAGGATGGGATGTTCCAAATGTTGGATTGTCGGGACAACAAAGGCAGAGTCTTGCATGCAGAAGACGATTTACGCGCAGATGCTACAACAAAATCCAAGTAAGTCTGATCCCTGCTGCATTCTTCCTAGTATGTATTCGGACGGTTGGACAGATTTCAAAATATTTCTGACTGTACTTCCCGGCGTCGGGAGCCCCGGTTCCGGCCGGTTGGACCATTATAGGGAAAATATGGAGAGATCAAAGCTAGTAATTCCACACGCCCGGAACCCATGCACCCCACGGCCGGACCTGTGTACTCGTGGTTTTACACAATATTCTTTCAACTGTATCGTGTTTTTTATGATGTTTGCAGGTGAAGCGCCAGCGATGAGAACGGACAAAGAAGTGAGGGAGTTGCAGCACCTGCACGACGGGATGATCGAAGCGGGTATGCATCCGGAAGTCATTAAGGACAAAATGGCACGGAGTGGGATCAAAGGATCGAGTGCTTTTACCAAGATTGTGAAGTTTAATTTGCCACGCGACTTGCTCTTCGACGTCATGCACATCTTGTCCAACAACTCCTGCCGGATTATGTCAGCGATTCTCGGTGATGACTGGAATTCAAAGTGCCGAAACTTTGCGAGGGCCTATCAGATGCACAGGCCGTGGCTTATTCCTATACCAAGGAGGAATGAAAATGACAACCGGAGCCCAGCAGAACGGCTGAGATGTGAGTACACCACCTGTCCAATATAATGATGGTCCAAACCCCTGATAGACGGTGGTGTAAGGGTTCCAAACGCCTGGAATGCTATTTCCTGAATGAATGTAGATGGTCCACACCCCTGTCACACGTTGGATAACGGGTTCCAAACGCCCGGAATGCTATTTTCTGAACGAATGTAGATAATCCACACCCCTGTCACACGTTGGAGGGTGGGTTCCGAACGCCCGGAACGTTTCTTCATGAATGAATTAAGATTGTATAGGTTTCGTATTGAACCAGGATAGGTTGTGTGCGTGTGTGTGGGATCGATCTCTTGTAGTGAAACCCTCTCCGTGGTCCCCTTCTAAGGAGGCCTTGAAGGAGATTATCCCATGGGTAAGAGGGCTCAAGTTTACCCGAGATTCGGGGCCGATTGGAAGGAAGTTTCTGCAAATCAAGGCGGGAACGCAAACTACGCCACGCAAGTTGAAAGCACATCATGGCGTAGTTGCTATCACAAGTGGACTCATGTCGATTGTCAGCGCGTGGATGAACAGTGATGGCCATGTGCTACAACCGGAATTCGCTTCCTACGTTGGGAAATATACGACGGTGGTCCGCGAGATTGTGAGCAGAACCATTGATATCGATGTGAGTATAAACACTGCTTACCCCACGTTCCGGGCGCTTGGAACCGTTTGGAGGCCATAGTCCGGACGTTCGGACCTGCTTCATGTTTGTTGCTCATGTTCATATGCTTCGGATTGGAATCACAATTCCGGGCGGCCGGACCAATATTGGATCAATGTTCCGGTAGCACGGAACCTATCCATTCAGGCTATACTGATTTATTCCGTTTTGGGCGTGCGGTTCAGCATCATAAAACTGGCATGGACGCCTTGAAGACAAGGGTATTGGAAGTCCGTGACATCATGGAAGCTGAGCTCTCGCCTGAGCTTTTCGTCATTGCAACGCACCAGCTCGTTCATATTCCGGATCAGATGCGTGACGAAGGACCGGTTCCCGATCTTTGGATGTTCGCTCCAGAGAGCTTCTTCGGCGAGCTGAGACGGATCATCAGGACTCGCTCGCACCCTGTCGCCAGCATGATGAAAGGGGTGGAGTTGAAACGCATGGTAAGTCTGGTACGCGGCTTATACCAGTTGCTACAGGCGAATGGTTCGCCACCAACCATTAGCCAACCACGTAGCGAGAACACCGTGTCCCTGATGTTGGCGACCGGCAACGAGAGGAAGGGCAAACTTGTCTACTCGACACCAGGTACTGTCCAGACTTAAGTGCATATCGTCCAATTTCGGTCCAAGGGTCTGGAAACGTATCATTGAGTAGGGTCCAACCGGTTGGAACATGCTTGGACCTTTCATTAGACAAAGCCCAAGCCAATAGGGCTCGTTCCATCCACACCCTTCCGGGCGCCCGGAACCCAGGTTCCGGATTAATTCCGGGCGTTTGGAATTAGATCGTCAAAAGCACGCATTGTTAAACAAATTTCCGTTTTGCGGTGCGTAGATGATAAGAAGGAGATACAAGCTTGGCTGGCTACAAACGTGGAGTGGTACGGGAACATTGTCAGAGAATTTAATCGTGCTGAAGACCATTACACGAGGTATGCATGTTTGCTTGACCGAAGCTTTTTTTTACTAATCATTCACGTACGCAGTTTAGTGGTGTTCCCCTCGCCCGGAACTAACGTCCAAGCGCCCGGAACAATGCCTCCGGGCATTTGGACCATGCAGGAACATTAGACAAAACCGACGTCGCTTGGCGGCTCGTCGCGGCAGGGGCAGTGGCCCAGGTCAAAACTTGACGAGGCCGATACTTCATCAACCTGAAACCTGGCGCAAGAGCCCCGTCACAGGGGAAGTCATTCCGTTTACGGAGATGGAAATGAGTTACGCCTTGGCACCACCGAGAATGTGGACAGAGTATGCTTACGTCAAAGTTCGCAATTTTAATTACAGATCGCTGGAAAGGGACATGAACAAGGCTACTTGTCATCGATATTTCAAGTCTGTCTTTAAAGTCTGGAATGTACAGAAGCAGCAAGAAGACGACCAGGACAGGTGAGACATGCCAACTATACATGTTCCAATCGTCTGTATGAGAGTGGAGTGTAGGTTCCGGCCGTTTGGACCATGGTCAAGCTACGTTTCATTAAATCTGTTTAAATATTCAAAAGTTCGATACGTTCCGGGCGTCCGTAACCATGCTGCCACACGGTTCCGGACGCCCGGACTAATGCGTCCTTGTAGATCTCGATTAGCAGGTGTTCATGATTCTTTCACTTCTGATGGCAGGTATGGCGAAATTCTGAAGGTCGTCAAGCTTGTCGTGCACACTGACACATATATTCTTGTGAAGTGTAGATGGTTTCCCCTCGAAGCTGCTCTTTCCGATGCGGTCACGCAAAACATCTACCTGCGCACCGATATGCCATGGGAAACCAAAGATGCATTCATCGAAGCGAAGGACATCAACAATCAAGTGGTCGTGGCGCCCATTCCATGGAAGCCTTTGCGGCTTGCACGGTATACCGGTAACAAGGTTCCATTAAATATTCGACATCGGACAGACGTGCTTGCCGTCGTGCTTGACCGCCACGTCGATTTTGTCGGCGACATCGGCGATAGTAGTTCTGATGACGAAGATTAGTTAACTTATTGCCTCGCTCGAGGCGGTAGTGTATCGGTCTCGTTGAGCTCCACGTGCCGCCAAGTCAGAACCTACCAGTTGTAATACTGTAATATATAACATGCATTGTACAGATAATACTAACTTACCTGGAGTTCCAAAGGGGTTCCGAAGGCTTGGATGCGCCTTGGAATCCATCAAACGCAAGTTCCGAAGCGGTTCCAAACCATTGGACTAAGCCTGGACCCCATAAGATATCACTTCCATAATCGTTCCAAAGGCTTGGACGGTCTTGAACTGCACGTAGCAAGAATGATCGGTCCAGAGAATTATCGTTCTATATGTCAAGCACTTGCTCATAGCGTTCCACTCTCAGATCGGGAAGTTCCAAGGGCTTTGAATTTCGGAACACGCTCCCGTGTTGCCCAGAGACTGGGCCTATGGGGTTCCAAGGGCTTGGAATCTTTTGAAACCCACGCTCGTGCTGCGCAGAGACCGGTCCTATGGGGTTCCAAGCCGTGGAGCCTCCGGGCTGGAGCTTCATTCCTCGTACTAACAAGGTCCAAGGGCTTGGAATCTTTTGAAACCCACGCCCGTGCTGCGCAGAGACCGATCCTATGGGGTTCCAAGCCGTTGAGCCTCCGGGTTTGAGCTTCATTCCTCGTACTAACAAGGTCCAAGGGCTTGGAATCTTTTGAAACCCTCGCACGTGCTGCGCTGAGACCGGTCCAATGGGGTTCCAAGCCGTTGAGCCTCCGGGTTCGAGCTTCATTACTCGTACTAGCAAGTTCCAAAGGCTTGGAATCTTTTGAAACCACTCCCGTGCTGCGCGGAGACCGGTCCAATGGGGTTCCAAGCCGTTGAACCTCCGATTTCAGACTGCCGACCTCAGACTCGAAAGTTCCAAAGGCTTGGAATTGTCTAAAATGAATTCCAAACCGTTGGAACCGCCTTGGACCGACGACTTCGGTCATACGTAATCCGAGGACATAGGTCCAACGGCTTGGAATCGACCAGGACCCATTGGACTAACAAATTTTGGTCCAGCCCCTTGGAACCCCGTAGGACCGTCGGCTTGGAACCCCAAAGGACTCCTAGGGAAAAACCCAAAGCTTCACCTTGTAATTCCCGGCGGTTTCCAAAGGCTTGGAATTTTACCAAATATTTTCAGGACGGTTCCGGGCGCCCGGAACGGTGCCGTCCAAGCCTTTGGAATAATCCCTATTTTGTAGGGATATTTTCACATATATGTCAAGGCCATGAGTGACTAAGACATCCTTGACAAGTTTCGATGTAAACAAATGAGTTATTCCTTCAGAAATGGACATCCGGAAAACAGGACTGGCGTGTACCTACGTGTACCCCGTCGACGGGCACACACTTCCAGAACGGTGCATGCGGGGTGCATGTGTACGCAATCGAGTGCGTACACATGCACCCGGCATGCACCGGGCGGGTACATGTAGATACATGCCGGGTACATGGTCCGCGTACACATGCACTCAACGTGTACCATGCAGTACATGCTGAGTACATGCTGGGTACATGGTGTCTCGTACACATGTACCGGTCATGTACCAAATGGCAGACTAGTGCATGTTGGGTACATGTGAACGCACCCCCTTAGTACGACGTGGGTACATAGTAACCCCACGCGCGTTATATATGGCGTGCACGTGTGCCGACAATGTACCATGTGTGAATTTAACAATTCACCATAACAAAAACGATCATTATATACAATTACATTTACCTATGTTTATCTATCATGCCTCATCGTCACTGGGATTCTCATCTCGGACAATCTGCTCAAAGAAGTCGGCTAGCGGATCCAAGACCACCGAGGTTTCCATGCAAGGATGCTTTCGAATCACCACTTGAGAAGCAATCTCCTCGGCAAGCACAAACGGTTCTTTTCGATCGAATTCAGTGGCCGTCAGTTTGAAACACTTTCCGCTCCTATGATGGAATGCCTCGCACGCAAAGCGGCCGTTAAAGCTTTAGTTGGCTTCTTGAGCCACGAAACCTTGACAAACACGTACGGTCTTCCTCCAAGCTCCACTCGATAGATGTCATCCACCCGGCCAAACCTGGAATACAAGCATCACCCCCTCCCGACATCAAGCACGCATGCACCATCACATCGATATCAAATCAGTCTCGCACCGCTTGGCTCGTGCATGTTCGGCCCGCACACTACTGCACACTGGTACATGTGCACCCAAGACGTACCCAGTATGAAGACATGACGGGTACACGTGCACCCACGCGTTCCCATGTTAGGTGTGTATGTACCGAGGGTGTACGGGTACTGGTGGTACATGATTGTGCACTCACCGGTCTGTTTTTGCCTTTTCCTTTGTTCGCTCGCGACCTTTCGTCCTCACCCTCTCGACGTAAAAAGATCGGAAGTAACATTGCACTGTCTTGAACTTTTTGTCCATGGATGCGGTCCGGAACTTCATCGTACCCACTTGCACTCGATTGAACTTGCGGCATCGAGGAGGGCAACCTTCGAGTAGAGCGCGCTCATACTCTGTGCATTGTCTTCCCAACCATGGGGTGGGGTCCAGGTCGATGTGCATCTTGTACTTGACGGATGCGTTTCGACGACTGCACTTTATTCCCGAAAGCACATGGTTCAAGTGGCACGCGCACGTGTGTGGGGGCGGCATGCTGGAGAGCACAAGGAAGAGGAATTTGACGCTGTACAACGACCCGACGAACCTGAACTGGACTTATTTCTTGGAGTACGCTGCTCACGAGATTTTGCCGTTGGCGGAGCCACAACCTCAAAACGGCAAACTCCAAATGAATCCGATCCGACCAGCCGATAGTTATGCCGCATACAAGCTTATGCGTCGCGGCGTTTATCAGGTTAAAATCACGCAGTTTCGCAAGTATCTGCGCGAGTACCTCCGCGCGAAGCATATTACCAAGCGCAAGCGGAAGGATTGTGCAGGTAAGTGCACGACATGCGAAATCTTGACGAAGCAGCGCCGTGCTGTAAAGGACTTGGAGGACCTGGAGGACTGGAAGACGCTTAACGACGCGCACCGGAGTGATTATCGAAATGAGAGAGCTCAGTACAATAACACCCGTGCTGATAGTTCCAACCAGTTCGGCATCAGTGACTCGTATTGTTTCGACGGGGCGGCAAACAACAACACCGTTTGTCCGCACTTCCCCGTGAAGGTCAAGGCGATGAGCGACAAAGCTGGAAGTTTCTTCCACCTTCATCTGCATGCAGTCGTGATGCACGGCACGGTGTTGTGCATGTGTTTACTTATGCCATGGGTTCCTGGCAAAGACGTGAACATGTGCCTCACGACGCTCAATATTCTGCTACGGTATGTGGTGGAGAATACGGAGCGGCACTTTCGGCAAACATGCCACGTGCAAATGGACGGAGGGTCGGAAAACTGGAACCGGCATGTTTTCGCCTTCTTCTGCATCCTGGTTCACCACGGGCTGTACAAAGAGATCTACCTACACCGTCTGCCCGTAGGCCACTCCCACAACGACGTCGATGGCTTTTTCGGGTTGCTGAAGATGCTGTTGTGGGGTAAGACCGCGGATAAAAAAGGCCACTGGTTCATATCTTTGGAACAATGGATTGCCTTTCTCTTTGCCTGGACGATAACAACCATCAACAAGCACACGTACGTCGTCGGCTGCAACTTGGACTTCAAATCGTGGATCGACCCGCACTTGAACGAAGAGTTTGGTGGCCACGGCTGGACGAGACCGCAAGGTGCATACTTGGTGCTTTTACGTCGCTCCGGACAAGCTCGTCCGAGCGAAGTACAAGTTTGGTGACAGGTTCAAGGAATGGCTACCAAGTGGCGTGGACGAGGACCCGAACCTTGGGCTGATTATTTGTACCAGTTATCCCGGCGTCGACTCCGCCCCGGGCTATATGGACAACCCGGAATGGAAGCGCAAGGGGAAGGGAAACAAGGTATTGGACATGGAGCAAACAACGCGGAGCTGTCTATTGGGACTCCGAGCCGCAACGCCAGATCTGGTGAGCCAACAACGACACGAGGAATTGAAAGCAACCTTCCTCTTGCCTTTGAAGGTGGAGGCCGTGCGAGAGCGACATCCCGAGCGATTACCTCCGAAGTGGGACCTTTCACTGCTGCTGACACGTGCGCATACCCGCGCATCTACAGTCAAATGCGATGGGCTCTTGAAGACGCGGTATGCTAAGGCGGAGCAGTTCAATGTATGTTTCGACGGCGTGACGCATAAGAAACAAGTGGTGGAGTCTAAAGAAGTCCTGAAAAATATTGACATCAACGAGGTTGTGGCTTTTATGCGCGAGGCCAAGTATTGTACTGAGCTGATTTCCAGAAGGTAAGACGACCGTTTACCAGCCTAGTGCGATCTCATTTATACCTTATTTATATTTTATTTTGTCATTATTGTCCTTCAAGTGTCTAAGCAAAGTCAGGTAGGTTTCTTGTTCTAGCTCCAGATCTTCCTACAACAAGGGCATTTTGCAATATCCGTGCAACTTGCCAAGTAGGCCTGGAAACAAGGGTGATGATACAGCACGTTTTTGCAGTCACATCCTAACCCTGAAACCCACGTTTCCGCGGGGAAAACTATTTCTAAGCAGACGACGCACTTGTTTCCTTCCTCTCTTTCCGAGTTGGTGGTGGTGGCGGCTTGCTCCTGTGTTGCGGGAGTCCTTTGATTCCCGGTAGAAGAAGTCGTCGCTTCGTCTTCAGGTGTCGCTGTTGTGGAGCTTTGCAACCAAGGAAAACCTGCCGCAAGATTGTAACCTCGTCGTCCGAGTCCGTTGTTCCTGGTGTGTTCGGAACGACGGTAGAAGAGGTCGTTCCTTGTTCTTGATTTTCGCTAAGAAAACCCTCACTCATCCAGGGAAAACTTCCCTCAGGATTCTAGTCTCGTCGTCGTGAGAGTCCGTCATTGCGGTGTAAGAGTATGCGAAGATAATACGAAGTGTATAGAGAAGTTTCAAACTAGGGTTCGCTTACGCAGGTACGAGGATAAACACTTACACCGAGTGTTATCTGAGCGGAATGCTGAACTGCGGGGTCTTACGACCAAGACCAAGAAGTTGGAACGCCTGATCCAGCTTTTGAAGGCAGAAGATGCTGGTGAAGAAGCTCCCGCAGTTCGTGCAGAGGCAGAAGAAGCTGGTGAAGAAGCTCCCGCAGTTCGTGCAGAGGCAGGTGTGCGTGAAGCAAATGGAAAGAGGAGTCGGAGAGGAGATCCACCTGCTGCTCGCAAGAGGTTTTCAGGCGCACAAAGGCAAAACAGGGCGCGCAGAACTTCACCCGCCTCCGAAGGCGACAGCGATGATACCGATATGGAGATGGATCTTGCCACTCGCAGTCGGAGTCGGCAGGTTGCAGCGCGCAAGAAGAAGCCTGGAAAGCAGCCAAAACAGCAGAAACAGCCCAGCAGCAGTGAGGGCACGGATGATGGCGACGATGAGCACTCCTCCGGAGTTGACGAGAGTCTATATGACCGTGGGATGCGTTTGGCATCGCAGAAGGAACACTTGGCAGCCGACTACCGGTTCGAGGACATGACTGTGGGCAGCTATGCCGTGACCGTTGCAGGCGGGGAAGCCAGCGACAAGCGTTGGTTCAACGTTATGCTCCCGGACGGCGGTAAGTCACTCCCACTCCATTTCGTGGAGGTGGTGGGGCAGCATGCCTCACGGAAGGAGATAACCTGGCAGTTCTGGCTGCCAGCACAGTCACGGAGAACGTTCGAGACGGTAGAACAACTCTGTGAGGCTGGAGCTTTCGTACGGGGTGCCCGCACCCTTCGCATGAAGTCTACATTTGACGTGAACGAGGTGTTGACATGCAGGGATGAGACCGCAAAATCTGGTGTTCAAGGCGGAATTCCAGGTTGTGAGGAGAAAGCTGAGCTTTTAAAAGCACTGCTGGAGAACTCTGAAGAGTAAATAAGTGCACTCAAGAGTTCGTATGTGCATGCATGTACACATGTGGTTGTGCTTACACCCTAAATTGGTGTTACCACTTAGGGTTTCCCCCGCTAGAGGGCCATTTGCTCCAGAAATCTGCACGGAGATGCAAGTGCTTGATATTTTATTTGTTCAAATATGTTTTATGGCAAACTACATTATAACATAGCACGTGACGGGTCCATTAGCAAGAACCTTTACATATGTTACCCGCCCTTTGTGAATACGCGTGTGATAAAGCATAGGGTTTGAGGGGGGTTTTGGCAAAATTGTGCTGAAATCGATGAAAATATCAAACATACGATAAATAGGTACATATTTTTCCCTTTTTACTTCCATTTTATAACCTTTAATCTCGATCTAATACCATATGTGGATTTTTGGAACACTCCTCAATATGCCTAAGAGTCACGCGTAAGAATTCTGAAAACCCCGCCTCGTACGATGAGAAAAACTTCCAAAATTATAACCACCCTATTTTTGGGCATGATATGTTTAAAATAATGTAAAAAACATCAAAACAATGACCTTCAAAAAATCTTCCAATTTAGAGCGCATCTTCCAATTAAGAGCGATCGTCGTTCATGGGGTGGGGTCCAGGTCGATGTGCATCTTGTACTTGGCGGTACCCGGTGCGCCTTTGACCTGAAGGTGCGCCGTCTGCAAACAACACATGGCGCCTAAGCACTACGGAAATGCCGGGGACGTATGTACCGCGCGTGCACTGCATTACGGGTGCAGGCTAAATACACGTGTACCGGGCCAGCACTGGAAACGGTTGCGACCGGGTGCACACGTACTGACCTATGGTACATGGTGGGTACACGTGCACCCGCAATGTGCACACGTGCACCCGCAATTTCCGTTTTTTTAATTTTTACGTAGAGCATTTTTAGGAATTCGCTTGTGGTCGAATGTTGGTAGGTTGCTCCAGTATTTTGTGTGTCCCTTCTCCTTGCTCTCCTGAGCCATTCCCTGAAGTTTCCTAACGTCTTTCCCGTCATGTTGTGCCGTGCGCGTGCATTTGCGTCCCTCGTTGTTAGGGTTATTTTAGGGTTCGCCTTTGTACTACAGTAGTTCCGTTTTAAGTGGGTGGGTGGTAGTGCGTCATTTGGTTGGTTGGGGTGCTTATTTTGGGCCTGTCTTGTCCATCTCGGGTGTCGCTGTAGTGTTTTCGTTGTTGTCGAGTTTATGGTTACAGCGTTACATTGCCCTGAATCCATATCTGCAACGCCCCTAATATCATTTCCTTGGCGGGCCTCATTTTTTGTATGTCGTCCCCTAGTTGTGCAAAACATTTGGGTGTTTCGGTGTGTTTTCCAAAAAACTTTACTTTTACGTAGAGCATTTTTGGGAATTCGCTTGTGGTCGAGTGTCGGCAGTTCGCCCTCATACTTTGTGTAGCGTGTCTCCCTACCCTCCTGAGCCATTCCCTAAAGTTTTTTCTTGCCCCTCTCAATATATGGGGTTGTGTGAAGTCATTTGTGTCTTTAATTGGTAGGGTTTCGGTAGGGTTCGCCTGCATATCGTGGTAATGTCGTGCAAACTTGCCGAGTGGGAATGTAATCCTGATATTGCTATCGGTGTACCATGTATTCTTTTGTTTAAGTATATATATGCAGCGGTACATTGCTGCCGTCCTCTTCTATCGTTCGTACATGCCATGGGAATTCAGTTTATGTTCATTAGTTTCGTGTTGAGCATGTTCCGTAGTGCCTGTGGGCCCCGCCTGGAAGTTAATGTGTTGTTTATATAACTTAGCAGAGCCAAGGTGGGTATAGTACACCGGCCATGTACCAACTGAAAAACGGTAAGGTGCACGTGTACCCGGAGTGCACGCATTACTTTATGAAGGGAAGAACGCACCTTGCATCGACATCGTCGGTGTCGTGAACGGGTCGTTGTCGACCGTGTTGTCGCCATGCATGCGCCGGGGCCGGGCGAAGATACCGAGGGCGTCCCCGACGCTCCTGCCCATGTCGCATGGATCTGCATACGGGAAGACATTGCGGGTACATACGTACCGAACATGTATTAGGCGGCATAAGGTACATACACGGACGCATGCACCCGGCATGTACCCGGCGGCAGGTACATGCCGGGTACGCATGCCGCGCCGCGAGCAAGTACACGTTGGGTACAAGGTAGAGTACACGTGTACACGGCATGTACGCATGGACGAATACATGTGTACCGCATATGTACTATCACCGTACGTTTTCGGTACATGGGGACCTTATCAGTACGCAAACAATGTTCTTGCATGTACCCGAACGTAATTGATGGGTACATATGTTATTTCTGCACCCAACTTTGGCTTCATTCTTGTACTTTTGTGTACTTGCTCGCGGCGGATGCTGGGTACAATTAGGGTATACATGAACCATCCCGTTCCTAAAATCCGCCGCGAGCAAGTACAAGAATGAAGCCAAAGTTGGGTGCAGAAATAACATATGTACTCAGGCTTGGTAGATGCAAGTGCATGCGAGTACAATTTACACTTTTCCGACAGCTTCAGGTACAACCCAGGCGCACGTGTACCCAAGCGAACATCACCAAAACGCAAAAAAAGTCACCAAACCCCCCAAAAACAAGTTGGCCTCATTTTAAAGCGCACGACGAGCGCAAAAAATAATCGAGTGCACGACGAGCCCGAAAAACACTTTAGTTGCACGAAAAATGGGCAAACGTGTTGCACCAAAAAAAAAAGGAACAGAGAAAGAAAATCGTGTCTCAATTAGGATGACCGCCCGAGTAGAGCGGTGGGGTGGAATAATCGATGACGATCGCGATCGATACGTACGTGACCTGCGTGCCTGCGATCCCCAACCCGCGAGCGCGAGCGTCATGCGGTGGATTATTCCATCTCCAATCGTCCGATGCGATGGCATGGCATCGCATGGCATGGCACACGTTTCGCAGATTTCGCCATCGTCATCGTTATCGTCGATCGTGCTCGCGTGACGAGGACGTGCTGTGACTTCTCACGCCCCCCAACGCGCAACGGGAAGTCAAGGTGTCCACTGTAGGCATTTTTGCAGAATACTGTAAAAGTTCAAACTCAACGGTACAGCCGTCAACGCTTCACATTTCACCGTCCAGCAGTGTGCAGCAGCGTGTGGTGGCCTCGCCAGCGGGTTGCATGTTATGATATTTCTCATTCTTGCTCGCTGCAATATGTCACAGGTTTGTAGTGCATGTTTTTTATATGTATATGTATTATTTTGTGTGTGCTTAGCGCGCTCATCCTTGGCATGCGCGGAACTTTGACTTGGAGTGAACGGGAAGATTCCCGCGAGTCCTTTGCACTCGAAATAGTTGGTTCAAATCCAACTGACTCCACCTCTCCTTTTCAGTTTCCCTCGTGAATTTCGTTTTTCACTTATATTATCTTTCATCTTTACTAAACGTTACTTGGTTGTTTTTGTTTTTCAGATCGCTGAAAATATTCGAGTGGTGAAATCAATTTTTCCACCATCATCTCGCGTTTACATTCGCGCTTCTTTGAGGTTCCTAGGTTGCTAGTTATGTTTTGCACAAGGGAATCTTTAATGCGTTTTCCGCTTTTTACTAAGTGTTGGTTCTTTGCTTTACTTTTCAGATCGGCTGTTTTGGAGAAACCCTAAATGGAGAAAATCGACCGCCTCGAGTACTTCATGAGCTTCAAGCTTCCCTTCGAGCGTGCTAGGTTGATAGATTGTTTACAATCGTAGTGTTGGAACTAGAAATCGTACGAATAGAACGTTATTTTGCGTATTGGTAGGATAGAGATGAGTAGTCCCAATTGTATCCCATCGTGCCTAGCTAGCTACACTATCGTATTAATATGATTGTATTAAACATGCTCGAGTGTTCCATGCGTATGCGTGATGTGCTAGCCTTCGCATAGCATATGCATTGTGAACACACTTAATGTAAGTAGCACACATTTTCGCAATCCTCTTGTGATATTGTGCATATAGATAGGCCTCGTACACGCGCACCAGAGTTGTACCCACCATTGCGTGCATGTGTACCCTTTTCGAGTACACATGCACCTATAGCGTACTAATGCATACGCACGTACATGTTGGGTACATATGTATGGGAGGCTCGTACACGCTTGGTACATGTGTACTAATAATGCACCGATATACACGTGCATATGGGGTACGTATGCACCAGTCATGTTAGTATCAATAAGTACATATGTACCTGGTTTGCGTACATGCGTACCCGGCATGTACCTCACTCAAATGTACATGCGGGGTGCATATGCACCAGTCATGTTAATATCAATAAGTACATATGCACCTGGCTTACGTACATATGTACCTGACCTGCGTACACGCATACCCGGCATGTACCTGATGCGTGGGTACATGTTGGGTACGTGCGCACCAGGCATGTTTATATCAATAAGTACATATGTACCTGGCCTAAGTACATATGTACCCACCATGTACCCCGGGTGTCCCAACGGTAACATCCAACGGTAACATCCAACGGTAACATCCAACGGTAACCTGAGTACATATGCGGTACACATGTACCCGTACATGCGTACACGCCGGGTACATGCGCAGGCGGCAAAAGGTACATACACGGACGCATGCACCCAGCATGTACCCCGTCGCGGGTACATGCCGGGTACGCATGCCGCGCCGCGAGCAAGTACACGTAGGTACAAGGTAGAGTACACGTGTACCCAACATGTACCAGACATTCACGCATATTAAGGAATCGTTCAATACATGTGCAATATGTCTACAATCAGATGAATTATTCAACACGTTTGCAATATATGTGTTGAACACATATTGAAACATTCACTCATGCAGAATATCTTTAATACATGTGCAATATGTCTACAATCAGAATGAATTATGCAACACATGACTGCAGGGGTAAAGGGGTAAGACCCCTCTGCTGCTCACATATTGCATAATACTTACAATATATCTGCAATACGTATCTGGTATATTACAGGTATATCAAATGTGTACAGAGGCACTACTATGCGTCATCACACTTTCTGCAGTACCACATTCCAGTGGGGATGTCGGTGAGCCCTGCGCATCGCACGTGCATAGCCTCTTTGCAGCCTGCCCTCTCACACAGAAGGAGCTCGCCACCGACTCTACACTTCCCGCATGTGTCAAAGTGACCATCACTACCTACGGGCCTATCAACGAGTGCAAGTTTCTCCATATTGCGCTCGCTCGTATCAAGTATCACCGCTGAATCCATTCAGGGGTGTTTGACTATCACTACTTGCGCTTGGACTTGATTGGCCAGTAGGTAGGGCTCTCGGTTGTCCATAGTGTACTTGGAGGTGTCCTATGGGTTGAAGGTGTAGTAAGCCTTGGACACCTTGTCCACGCCGAGGACGGAGTTCTTCAGCTTGAAGCTTGCGATCTTCCGTGGGCACGGGTAGCCAATCACACTTTAAAAAAGTGTAGAGCACACCGCCAATGGTAACCCGCAGAATGGCGTTGATGATACCATACCTGCGCACGAAATGTTCGATGTTTTTGTAATATACGTACAACATATCCTTAGTATGTTGGGGACGTATTGCATGTATGTTGCAGAGATATACGAAAAGGCAAAGAAGCATGCAAACTGGTGGTTGAGGTCGTACCTGTCCTCCCACTCGTCATCGGCATCGGCATCATCCTTGGGGAAGGATGCGCGGACGAAACACTGGGTTGTCACTTTCCCTTGTCCCCGTCTCTAGTGCGATAGAAGACACCGCCGATGTTCACCTTGTTGTACTTGGAACACATGGGTTCGGGACCCATCATGAGCGACTTCTCGTAAGCCGTGTATTGACGACCAAGCCATCCTTCAGGGTCCTCCAATGGACCGAACGCGATCGCGGGCACAACACCCACCTCTTGTCGGTTCCGCAGTGCGTGTTTAGAGCGCGCGACATTCTCCCTGTGATGACAACATATTCTTAGTATACTTACAATATATGATAAACATACAGAAACAAGTTGACAATATGTTGCAGGTATACTACAGATAGTACATGCGTGCGAGCTTGCAGGTTGCACCTCCGCCGGAACAGGTCGTGCTCGGTATGTTGTTGAAAAAGCTTTCGGTAAGCGGGAATACTCGCTCGCATCCAGCGGGGTGAGTTGGTCAATCTCCAAGGACGTTAGCTCCAATGGCTTGCCCTTCTCCCCGAAGGTAGTGACCACGATGCCGGGAGCGGGGCCCGCCATCAAAGCCCGCGGGACACGGCCGGCAGTAGCTCTTTCTCGGTTCAAAAGCATGGGCAGGATGCCTCGTAGGGAGCGCAAGGTTTTCAACCTTAGATAGCCGTTCATGATGCTTGCCACGGGGAACGCATTGTTCTTCACCCACCTAGCTAGCTTGCCATTCATGGACTCGAAGGCATACGTCCACCATTCACGCACAGGTCCGAATCGCAGGAGCAGATCGGCCCAGTGCCAGATTTTATGGGTGTTGATTGCAAGCCACTGTGGAGGACCATTCGCTTCCAAGTCCTCAAAGAAAAGTCTGGTCTGCTCTCTCAAATACTCCATATCCTGCACGTACGAATCAATACGTTTGTAACATATATTCAACATACCTGTGACATGTGGAACTCATATCACACCAACATTGAATACGTACCCGAGGTTCTATGGAATGCGCAGTGCATTCCCGTATGATGATAGTCAGTTTGGACACAATGTCCTGCAGCGCATTGTCGACTTCACCATCATCGCGAGGCCAAGAGGACAATACCGCCAACAACTTGGACTCGAAAGCCTTCAAAGCCTCATGCGCCTTGAGGTGCTTTGCGTATTTTGCGCCGTTGGAGGCGGTTGAGGTGCGCAACAAATGCTTATGCCCATCGCCCCACCGGGTGACTCCCCGCAACTCCTTCAAGAAGGCGAGTGCTGTTTCCCGAGAACGTAAGGTGGTCGAAGCCTTCGGACGCGGTGGGATCCCCCATGGACCGTTTGTCATTTTGTACACCTCATGCGGTTCCCCTGTCCGTGTTGCCGTATACCGTCAACACATGTATGACATATTGAACACAATTACAGAAATGTTGCACTAATACAAAACTCACCTTTCGAATTCTGCACCCACTCCGTTTGCCCCCATTCTGGGTGCAGGCCCTCCTCCTCGGCAAAGTTGCGCGCGGCCTCGTTGAAATCCAGCCCAAGCAGCGTTGTTGCAAGCCTGTTTCCCAAGTTCATGATTTCGTGCATAGGATCATAGAGCCAATCCAACGCCAAGTTAAAGTACGACAACCTTGCGAATGCGGCGGGCAACTTGAATCCGGTGGCCGAGAAACGTTCCGCCATGTCCGCTTTCGACCAACCTGATTTGGAAAGTGCCTCGTGTATTTCGCCCATTCGCTTGACAAACTCATGCGTGTAGTTCTCCGGCGGCCCTGCATGGCACGTGCACAAGTAATACAACATATCTGTGGCATGTTGCAGGCATGTTGATGCATGTTGCAAACATGCTGCAAACAATCAAGCTGCGTGGCATAGCGATGAGAGCGTACCAGGAGGATGTTGCTTGAAGAATGCGTAGAAGATTCTTCCCAGCGCTGGACTGTGACATCCTTTCGTACGGCACAACATGTAACACTTGTAGGCGTTTACATCCATTCGCTTCCCAGCATCGACCAAGCCTTTGTAATCCATGATCACCCCGAGTAGCATGCACCATACAAGAACATACTCCTCGGAAAAGGCGTCCCAAACTCCGCAGCCCGTCTCCCACAACTCCTCCAACTCGTCGACCAGCTTGTCGTACAAAAGAGTCGTATCGGCGGGATGGATGCCATTAAGAATACCGTAGACCTCAAGGTACTCGTACTTGGAGCGTATCTCCGGCGGCAAGTTCAAGATTTGGAAATACATGGGAAACACGCCCGCCTTGTTTTTCCATACGGAAGCCCCATCCGCGCAGAACAGGATGATTATATTCCGCAACTCCTGGAAGAACTCTGGGTACCGCGCCTTCTTCTCTTTCCACGCATATCCGTCTGCACACTCCGGACAAAATACAACTCACCGCGGTATACTTACAACTGTATGTGTACATCTGCAATATGTCACAGACATACGTTAAGTGTATTGCAGATATGTCCTTTGCAGATCCTATCACAAGCATTGGGATCATAGACGCGTGCTGGGCTCTTACCCCAAATTGTGTCTTTGCGTTCACTTTCAGGAGACGTATAACGGCCATGCGCCCGCATGAGCTCAGCAACTTCAGGTGAATGGGATAGCCTCCGGAAAATTTCCTTCAAGGGCCACCAAAGGAATTGCAATCGCGGCTTCTTCGGAGTGCCATCCTCCTCCGCCGCTCCAAAGCTTTGCCACCGGCATTCTTTACAGTGTGGACAATGATCCGCGTTCTCCAACTCCTTCTCGTACAAACAACATCCATTGACGCACATGTCCACTCGTTGGTACGGCGTACTAAAAGCGTCGAAAGTACCCATAGCTTTAGCGAACGTCAAGGGGAAATGGGTTTCGCGAAGCTCATCAAAGTTGTGAAGTAGGATCTCACACAACGAGGAAAACGATTTTTGGGTCAAGTTTTCCTCCAAGTTCCATTCCAGAAGATCCGCGAGGAGCTTAGTTGATCGCCGCACGTTGTGGTCCTGCGTACACATCGCAATTTCAGTGACTGTCAATACATATGCAATATACTGCAATATATTGTCAATATGTAGGAGATATACATACTATATATTGCACGTGCAGTTCACTGCACGATATTTGGCATAATAACGCGTTCTTACCGTCTCCCCTCCGAAAAGCTCCTTTGCAGCATTCACAATACTTTCCAATTGTGTTACAAGCGCTGCTTTAACGGAGTGGTCGGCATCTCCGTCATCTTCTTCATCGAACCCCAAATCCTCCCCACCGCCATCCTTGGTCTCACCATCGGCATCCTCGGTCTTAGGCGCATCGCCATCCTCGTCGTCGGGAACTCCGGCCTCGCCGCCTTGACTCGACACATCCTTGGCTTCCACGTCCTGTTGTGCGTGTACCACCTCGTCTTCTGCGCTTGTCCTCCCGGCTTCCTCAGCATGTTCGCCCTCCTTGTCATCCATCGTGACGTCCACATCCGTATGTCTGTAGGAGAGTTGCAATGCACCTTCAATACGTTGTCAACATATTGCGAATGTGTTGTCACGCAAGCTTGCCCAATCATTCATGGGAGAGAAAGGGCGGAGAGTACCTTAAGGTTTCGCCGCGGTTGCCACAAACTACAGCATCGATTTCTTCAGGGTCCGGTGCGGGTGGCTGGATCTGCCCGTGGAGTTTCCGATGTCGTGTGCGGGTGGCCTTGCTCACCACGTTTCCACGTAGGTCAACTCCGTAGCACATGGCACAATCACATAGAAACCGCCCTCGCTCCAATGTTACGGTGCCCACATTTCGACGATGCATTGCATGGAGCGAGAGCCAAGGATCGGCTTCGCCCGCCGTGTCCTTCACCTCACCCAGCCATCTCCGTGTCCTTCGCCTCAGCTGGCTCTTCCACCGGAGATCTGCTTCGCCCACCGCAGTATATCTCCCATACATATTCAATATACCGGCAACGGTTTCTGATATATTGCAACATATTACATCATGAAAAATCAGTATGCAAGTTGAGGTGCCTAAATATTCGTACATACCTCATGGGCTCTTCCATCTCGGCAGCCATGGCATCCGTGGTAACTGCAATTAAAGACCAAACTCCAACCGCACGGATCAAATCTGGCCAATCATTTATTGTCGAAACGCTCCTCCAATGTCGCCCAAGGCACCGAACCTCCCGCACATTGTCTCGTGTAGGATTATCGAGTTGAGAGTCGTCGGCCAGCAGCGAGCCGTATGTAGTCGCCTCGAAGTTGCCATCGTGCACTAGGTAGACAACAGTTTCCATACGGATCGGTGTCAAAATTGCTTGATGAGCTTCGAAGAAGTCGTAGGCTTCTTCCGCATTCGATGGTAGGTTGTCTCCCTCGGGGGTAACGTCAAGTGGAAATTGGTGAGGACTACGTTCCGCGTCAACAGTGACTACATCAATGAATCCAGAAATCCCGAAATAGTACCTGCTGTCGTCTAAACGAGCTGAATTTGCCGCCTCGTGCGCCTCGGGGGGCGCCTCGCCCGCATCTCTGCACAATATCGTCCCAACATGTTTCCAGCATCCCATCAACATGCTGCAACCATCACGATAGCGTGCTGCAGCATAGTTACGGCGAAAGCAAGTAGTAGGCAAGGAAACATGATGAGATGTATCACCTGGAAAAGCTCTTCGATATGGACGATGCACTAGTCGACATTGAGGATGCCCGCAAGTCAGGCATGCTACTTCCAATGGTCCCATCTAAAGCATGCCCCTCGTGCGCCTCGTTCGCCTCGGGGGGCGCCTCGCCCGCATCTCTGCACAATATCGTCCCAACATGTGTTCAACATCCCATCAACATGCTGCAACCATCACGATAGCGTGCTGCAGCACTATTGCAGCGAGCAACGTGAGGAATGGTGGGAGGGAAATCATGCCCCACGAGAGTCCCTTACCTTGCACTCCCGCCGGCTAGTGGAGGGCTCGTGGGTGCCTCCTCAGCATTGGGCGGCGGGGGGGACTCCTTGCTTTGGGCCTCGTGCGCCTTGGGGGGCGCCTCGCCCGCATCTCTGCACAATATCGTCCCAACATGTTTTCAACATCCCATCAACATGCTGCAACCATCACGATAGCGTACTGCAGCACTATTGCAGCGAGCCACGTGATGAATGGTGGGAGGGAAATCATGCCCCACGAGAGTCCCTTACCTTGCACTCCCGCCGGCTAGTGGAGGGCTCGTGGGTGCCTCAGCATTGGGCGGCGGGGGGTTTTCCTTGCTTTGGGCCTCGCGCGCCTCGGGGGGCGCCTCGACCGCATCTCTGCACAATATCGTCCCAACATGTTTTCAACATCCCATCAACATGCTGCAGCCATCACGATCGCGTGCTGCAGCATTATTGCAGCGAGCCACGTGAGGAATGGTGGGAGGGAAATCATGCCCCACGAGAGTCCCTTATTACCTTGCACTCCCGCCGGCTAGTGGAGGGCTCGTGGGTGCCTCAGCATTGGGCGGCGGGGGGGTCTCCTTGCTTTGGGCCTCGTGCGCCTCGGGGGGCGCCTCGACCGCATCTCTGCACAATATCGTCCCAACATGTTTCAACATCCCATCAACATGCTGCAACCATCACGATAGCGTACTGCAGCACTATTGCAGCGAGCCACGTGATGAATGGTGGGAGGGAAATCATGCCCCGCGAGAGTCCCTTACCTTGCCTCTTGCATGCCACGAATCCTTTCGACAATCCGTTGCAAGCAATTAGGCACCGGTGGAACAAGTCGAAACGATTTCCCCTTAAAGGTTACTGTTGCCGGTTCTAGCTCCAAGATGTCGGAAGGTGGTAACCAAGTCGGCCACGCGGTATTGTCTGGAGATAAATCGTGCGCCAATCTGGAGAAATCGTGCGGGAGCAGTCGCGTTGGCAGCCACTTATGATGCCATACCGTGTCCACTTCCACATAGTGCGGATCGACTTTCCTGCAATGTGTTCCAGAATCCCTACAATATGCTCTCAATATGTATGCAACATATGGTAACCATGTTGCATACATGTAGCAAAGAGTCCTGTGAAGCAAGAAAGACACAACCTCAACGTCGAGAAGAAAGAGAAAGGGTGCTACCTCGCGGACAACTCCAGTTCCCTCGTAGATATTGGAAGATGTGGAGGCGCAATCCACGCCAAAAGGCGTTCCTTCTTCGTAATCGTTTCATACTCCGGGTCGCGCGGAAGCCTTCCGCGGTACTCCAACCTTCCGGGAATATGAGCTTGATATTGGGAGGGGGTTTGAGCGATGTACCCTCCTGAGCATTGGAAGGTTTGATCGGCTCTCGATCGGCTAAGCACCCGCCTTGCGCGGGATTTCTCATCGCGCGCTTGGCTAACGAAGATTGTTGTAGGGGGGGGGCCGCCTTCCCTTTGACGAGGGCGGCGGCTCTAGCCGAAGGCAAGCCGGTTGGATGTCGCTCCGCATCACTTGGTGATGATGATTGAGGGGATCGTTCATGGCGAGGTCGCTTTTCACCATGAACAATTTGATCTCCTCGGACCATACTGCATTGAAGTCCCCTTTACCACGCCCATCACCCTTCGAAAATGTACTGCAACTATGCTGTAATATGTTGGACATATACTGCGGACATATTGACGATATAATGAAGGAACTTTCAAGTAAAGCAATAACCCAAAAGTAGGTTTTCGGACCCCCCCCACAAAAAACGCACACAAGCTATGTCGCAAAATATAGCTCCCGAGTCCATATAACAAGTCTCACCAGAATTGAAGAACATGTTTTTTCAACTTTTTTAGGGCTCACTTCAACACTTCCGCAGCATATTGAAAGGGGGGGCTAAAGGCAGGGCTCAAGGTCTTGAGCCCTCACGTATTGAAGTGAGCCCTCACGTATTGAAGTGATCCCTGCCTTGAGCCCTGCAGGCAGTTGCACGCATACTGTATTGACCTTTACAAAATTTTAAAAAACTTTTTAGAGGAGAATCTGTTCAATACTACTTCAATACGGGAGGGCTCACTGCAATACGTTAGCGATTTCAGGCGTATTGAAATGGCGTATTGGAGACGTATTGAAAAAGTGCCAGGTCAGCTTTTCGACGAAACGTCGCGACTCGAACCCACTACCTCCGGCTTTTAAGACCGACGGCCAACCACTAGACCATTATGACAATGAGATTGGAAAGATGCTGCGTATTGGAGTACAGTACAGTAACGTATGAACACAAATGAAAAGGGGGGTTAGACGTTCCCCCCCAAAAAAAGAAAAAGAGCGCGATGACAATCGAGATGGACGATGGACGAAATTTCAAAATGCATTTCCAAACGGTCGGTCGTCGCAGGTGCAATGCGCCCGACACATGCGGCCAACATGCGCGCACGATGCATGGTAACGCCCATCGCATCACGGCAACGTACGGAAGGCCTCCTGGAAGCACGTTGACGTTCCAGCAACCGCCCTGGCCAGCAGAGGTGTAAACAAAGCCAGCAGAGGTGTAAGAAAAGCCAGCAGAGGTGTAAGAAAAATGTCAGTCAAAGAGAATTTGCACGCTGAGTATGTAGAAAGCTGCGAGCTGTTTGGCGTTGAGCATACGCACGAGGGCTTCGTTGACTACGTTGCGAAGGTGAGGGCAAAGGGGACGCCTAGCGAGCCCAAAGGGATCGAGGAAACCCCATTGGCTTTCCTCGACAAAGGCAAGAAAAGGGCGAAGGAAGACGACGCGGACGATGAGGAGGGAGGGGGGGACGGGGCGCAAGACGCGAAATATGGCAAAAAAAGGCGCAAGGGGAAAAGCGCGTTCGAAGCTCAATTAATTAAAGCATGTCACGAGGAGTTTGGTACGTAAGCCCCTACTACACGCATGCGGCTTTAATTAACTTCGTTCCTTCGGTGCATGAAAAATATTGATTTGGGAAGAGTTTGGGGAGGAATTACTTGCAGAATTGCGTGCGAAGGACGGGCGTCTTGACTCTTGAGCCCCTACTTCACGTTCCGAAGCAAGAGTCCGCGGTGACGAAATACGTCACGGCGGTACAAAATCGGTGCAAGTGGGCGACCGCGCCCACTCATTCGTTCGTGCGGGCGAAAGCCTGTTCGATTGTCAACAACAATCGATACCTTTGGAAGTGCGGCCGGTGGGCGACCGACACGAAAACGGGAAAGTTTACGTGGGTGGACCCCCAAAAACTACATCCGTACACCACGTTGATGGAGGAGGGGGTCCCTCTCACATGCCCGGTACGGCAAATCGCCAAGAAGATGGAGGTGCTGAAAGCGCTGCCCCAATTCGAATTGGAGGAGGGGCCTAATTCGAAGGTGGAGTGCTTGCAAGGGGAGGCTCGACAGCGTCTGAGTACGTTCCCACCCTCTAATACACGTGAAAGACCCTTGCAGTATATGTGAAGCATGTCACAGCACACGTTCAGCATACTTAGTTGCTTGTGCACCTTTCTGAAAGGTAGGGCCGCAATATGCCTGCAATATGTATGTAGTATACCTGCAACATACGTCCAACATATTGTACACATACTACATAAAACTTACAGTTTATAGCATTTTTTGTTTGCAGTCGCCTATCTCTACGATTACAACGCCCCGGACAAGGAGGACGAGGAGGAGGCTGACCGCCTGGAGGCGGAATGCAAGAAGAAGGAGGTGGAGGCCAAGGCCAAAAAAGCACCCGCCTCCGCATCCGCATCCGCAAAGGGCAAGAACAAGCCCTCGGAGGGCCCCGCCTCCGCATCCGCAAAGGGCAAGGCCAAGGCGGCCGCGTCACCGGCCCCGTCACCGGCCAAGCCCGCCAAGCCCGAAGCGTCAAATGTTGAAGACATCTTCAACGTGGAGAAAGAGGTGGTGGTGTACGCGGGGGCGCAAACGGAGTACGAAGCGATGAAGAGTTCGGTCCGTCCCGACAAAGGCCAACTCGTGACGAACACCGGCCGATTGAAGGCCAACGTCGGGCTGTTCGCCGGGTTGGTGGTGGCGAATGCGGTTGGGGATATTCTCCCCAACCACATCATGGACGGCCCCGACTTCCCCCTCACCGAGGGGCTCATCGGGATCAAGGTGCGCACCAACCCTTTCAATATGTGTACAATATGTGTACAATATGTCTGTGATAGTACTGTACTATATTTCCAGTATTTGACACATGTATTTCGTTTGGTGGGGCTGCAGGTAACTGGTATCCTCGATATGAAGATGTTGTGCAAAGAGAAGCCATTTGCATATGTCCGCAGCGCCACCTCCTTCATCATGAAGGAGGTGGACAAGCGCCTCCCGGAAGGGATGGACGCTAGCCACCGCGTGGGGAATCCCAACTCGGAGGCGTCCCTCTTCTTGGAGGAGGCCTTCAAGCGCGAGGGAAGAACAAAAATAAAAAAAAACCTTGTAGTGGACGTAGCCTACGTTAGGCAGGGGAACCAATTGTGAAACAAATTTGACAATTTGTAATTGTAATTGTAACTGCAACTTCAATATGCCTCTCGTTGACATATGCAATAGGTCCACAGCATACTTGCAGCATGTTGAATATGTCTGTGCAATATGCATGCAATAGGTCTACAGTATATATCCAATATAGGCAACTTTTATTTCAATACATATGCAATATGTCCACAGTATATATACAGCATATTGAATTTGCATGTTCAATACGTATGCAATAGGTCCGCAGTATGTATCCAACATATTGAATGTTCCGTTTCAGTACATATGCAATATGTCCACAGTATATATACAGCATATTGAATTTGCATGTTCAATACGTATGCAATAGGTCCGCAGTATGTATCCAACATACTGAATGTTCCGTTTCAATACATATGCAATATGTCCGCAATATATATACAGCATATTGAATTTTCATGTTCAATACGTATGCAATAGGTCCGCAGTATGTATCCAACATACTAAATGTACCGTTTCAATACATATGCAATATGTCCGCAATATATATACAGCATATTGAATTTTCATGTTCAATATGTATGCAATAGGTCCGCAGTATGTATCCAATATACTAAATGTACCGTTTCAATACATATTCAATAGGTCCACAATATATATACAACATATTGAATTTACATGTTCAATACGTATGCAGTAGGTCCGCAGTGTGTATCCAACATATTGAATGTTGACTTACAATATGTATACAATATGTATACAATATGTGGGCAATATGTCTGCAACATGCCTTCATAGTGTTTGCGACATGCATGGTGCATGTCTCCAACCCTATACTACACATATGTTGAAGGCATATTGAAATAACTCTCTGCATCAGAACTTCAATATGTCTCCAATACATGAGGGCTCACTGCAATACTATGTCGAACACATGTTGGAGCGCTTGCAGGCATATTGCACACATATTGTAGCATTTTGTATTATATTGAACATGTATTGTCAATACGCGTGCAATATGCCTGCAATATGTGTTCAATACGATGTATTGCACGCGTCCAGAAACGTAGGGCACCGGTCTAGGAGTTGTTGGTTCAAAGCCAACTCACCCCGCTGAGATTTTGAGTTTCTTGTTTTATATGATGTGATGTGTATTTATTTTGTGCTAACAACGCTGTATGTATTTCGGCTGCAGCGCGCATGTGGGAACGACCAAGAGCATCACTGCTTCCATACACGCAGGTGAGTTTGTTCATATTGTTATATGTGTGCGCGTTGTCCCTGTCCTCCATTCTATCGCATAATCCGTTTCTGTTCTGCATATCATTTTGTGCTTACTAGGTCGGGGTTGCGCAACTGCAGATGTCGCTGGAACGAGCAACTGCGTTGATGCCGCTGGAGATGTTCTCATGTCGCCGAGGTCGCATGCGTAGAGATAGTGTTGCTGTCAGGTTGATGAATGTGATACTGCCAACTAGGGTTGGCCATATACAAAAGTATAGCACTAGGTTAGAAAACACAAAACCATTTCGAGTAATATTTTAAAAGGTGTAATATTAGAAATATATATTGTCAACGCGTGCCTGAATTGTGTTCCCTTGCGTTGTGCGGTTCCTTGTGCCTAGGTGTCTGTCTACCCATCCATTGCATGCTCGCATGCATGCTGTATAGTTATTATGTATCACTGCATCTGAAACTTCATTTGGTTTGCTGTGCAAGAATAACACGGCTAGGAAGGAATGCAGTATGAATTATCAGCTTTTGTGGTCGGTTCTTGCGTGGGCGCAACGTTAATATCAGTTGATAAAACGTTGACTGGTCAAAGATTTATCCGAACATACCAACTAAAAACACTGTTGACTCAAACGGTTAGTAGTAGCGGTTTCTCAACGGTTAGTAGTATTTATTTCGCCAAATATTTGAGACACACACACACACACATATATATATATGCATATATACAAATATGTATTCATTATGTGCGAATTCACGAATTCATGCAGTGTAATAAATGTGACTCACTGAGTATGAACTGAGTCGCTCAGTTCGCACGCAGATCACCCTCAGTTCGCACTCAGTTCGCACTCAGATCACCCTCAGTTCGCACTCAGATCACCCTCAGTTGCACTCAGTTCGCACTCGCCTGCAATCAGATCACCTCGCTGCACTCAGATCACCCTCGCCTGACTCAGATCACCCTCAGTTGCACTCAGATCACCCTCAGTTCGCACTCAGATCGCACTCAGTTCACCCTCAGTTTGCCCTCAGTTCACACTCAATTGAGTCAGAATTGAGCCCTTATTTTTCTGTGAGTGATGCTGGGGAGGCCAGGTTGCATGCTTGGGAAGGCAGGGTGCATGCTGGAGTATGCAGGTTGCATGCTGGTAGGCCAGGTTGCATGCTGGAGAGGCCAGGTTGCATGCTGGGGAGGCCAGGTTGCATGCTGGAGAGGCCAGGTTGCATGCTGGGGATTGCATGCTGCGGGATGCCAGGTTGCATGCGTACCTGTCTTTGCATGGCGCGAGCGGACGTGTACCCTCGCAGCATAGCCCGCACGTCGCTCTCCACGGCGGTGACGTTGTCGTATGCAAGGCGAATGTCCGGCGCCGATTGAAATTTTACTCTCTTTTTGTCAGGGTGCAGATGAAGGAGCGTGTAGGCCTTAAATGACCGGAAGAATCCACAGAAAGTACCACACTCAAAATTAAAAATATGAACAGCATGCTGGGGATGACATGTTTACTGCTGAAATAGTGCTACTGCAGTCGTACCTGAAGAAGGTCCTGCAAATTCTGTTCCTTCCACTCCCGGCGCTTTGCCTCGTCTGTGAAGAGGCGCTCTACGGGTGTGCCTGATTTCAAGGAAGATGCATCTTGCTTTGCGCCGGAAATCAGCTGGGCAGCTAGCAGTTCTTTTTTTTGCGTCTGCTGCTGCTGCTGCTACTGCCGCTGTTGATGCTGCAACAGGTGGTGCTGCTACTGCCGGTGGTGCTGATGCTGCTGCCGTTACTGCTGCTGCAGCTGGTGGTGGTTGTGCTGCAGCTGGTGCTGGTGATGCTGGTGCTGGTGGTGGTGGTTGTGCTGCAGCTGGTGATGGCGCCGCCTCGGTGCAGGCCAGTACCGGTGGTGGTGCTGCTGGTGCTGCTGGTGCTTCTGCTGGTGCTGCTACTCCTTCTGTCTGCAGAAAACGCACGGGTGGAATGTCATTCAAGGATTGCGCTGTACGTCCCCACCTGCTCAGGTTGCATGCTGCGGGAGGCCGGGTTGCATGCTGGGCAGGCCATGTTGCATGCTGGAGAAGGCAGGTTGCATGCTGGGGAAGGCGAGCTACCTGCATCCTCCTGATGACCCGTTTCAAGAGGTCGAAAGCACACTCAACCTCGTCGGTGTCCTCCCCTGGCAGCCAGGAACCACGGGCTAGGGGATGCATGACAGCCCTCAGGAGTATCAGGCACTTCAAGACCCGAGAAGGTGGAAGTTGAAGCCACGGGGCACGGTGTCCGGGACTAAGGAGGACCTCAGCAGCATGCTGGGCACGCGGGTACTCCTGCCCCATATGATACCCAGACGCACGTACCCATGATACGATGTGGGAACACGTCGGTACCATGGCCTGCTTTTCGGCATTGGTAAACCCTACCGCTGGTGGCGGTGGTGCTGTTGCCGGTGCTGGTGGTGGCGGTCGTGCTGCAGCTGGTGGTGGTGATGCCGGTGCAGCTGCTGCTGCTGCAGCTG